>JABUQX010033963.1:32500-42500 GCA_015478945.1 Trachelipus rathkii | reverse complement strand
CTTTGAATGATTGTTTACTTCGCCAGCTTTGTGAAGAAAAAGACGAGGCATTGTTGAACGATTATTGCTACACACGGAGGTTAGGTGGCTTTCTAAAGGGAATTGTTTACGACGATTCTATAACCTCTTTGAAACAGTTATTGAATTTCTCGACACAGCTGACCACAGTCTTGCCAATTCATTAAAAGAAAGACGAAGTGATGTTGCTTACCTTTCTGATATTTTTGGACAAGTTAAACGAAGTAAATACGAAGCTACAAGGTAAAAAAAAATGAATTTCATCAAAACAAAAGGGATTATAGGGGCTTTTATAGAGAAACTAAGTCTTCTGAAAAGTAATTTATGCCGTAAAGACTTACGTCAGTTTCCTAATCTTCTAAGCAGTTGGGAGAAAAATGAAATTGCAAGTAATGACTTGAAGTTTACTGTTTTCACTTAAATAAGCTGAAAGAAGACATGGAAAACTAGGTTTACGGATATTTTTGCGCTTCAAATACCCCAATGGGTATTCAACCCGTTTTCAACATATGTGACTGCAACCAATATTTCACAGTCTATACAGGAGACCCTAATAGACCTCAAGCATGACAGTGAATGTCAAAATTTATTTTATGAGCTTGGTACAAAAAATATTTTCGGCGAAAAAAAATGATTTCGTTATCCTCTTCTATGGAAAGTAATTAAATATGCTTCTGGGTTTTCCATTCAACGTTTATCTCGTCGAAAAAGGCTTCATTGTATGTCACAACACCATTGAAAAACAATAGCCAAAGACAAAATAGGATATTTACATCAGAAGAGGTGATTTAAGATTATGCCTAAGTACAATCTCTCCTAATATCAATTGGTTATGTGCAAGTCATCAGGCTCAAGGCAGCCACTAGTGTCAAAAATGATAAGTTTTAATCGTAAAATAAATTTTTCAAGGAATATGGTAAGTACTATTTTTAATAATAATAATAATAATAATAATAATAATAATAATAATAATAATAATAATAATAATATTAATACAATACTACTAATGATAATTAATTAAAATAATAAAATAATTATATTTCATTAGATACATACATATATATATATAATATATATATATATATATATATTATATATATATATTATATATATTATAATATATATATATATTAATATATAATATATTATATTATATAATATATATATATAATATATATATATATATTATATATATATAATCAGTGGCGACTCCAGTACTTATTTACTACTCGTGCTCTCTCTCTCTCCTCTCTCTTATATATATAAATATATATATATATTATATATAATATATATAATATATATATAATATATATTATGTAAATTCATGTATTAGTATATTGTATATATTTATTTTACTATTATTATATATTTTTTAAAATTATATATATATATATATATAATTAAAAACTGAGTTAGTGCATAATTATGTTTTTCTTTGGCGGGTGAGGGAATACCCTTGTTTATTTAATTTTAATTCAATGAATACCCTTGTTAACTTTAATTTTAATTAAATAATTTCCAATGCTAACTTTTTATTTTTTCTTTTAATTTTAAATCTTTTATTAATATTTTTATTATTATAATATTTTTCTTATTAATTAACTAGTATTTGTTAAATACAAATATTAAAATTATATAAATATGGTATTTCACCATTTTTTAATTTATAAACATAGCTATTTAAAAATAATTTTTATAACTCTAAATTCTACTAATTATGATATCTACCAAACTGCATGTGGCATAACGGGTTTTAAGTCCTATATTTTAATTGCTATTAAAAGCGTTTAATTTTATATATAAGTAGCGACTATTTCTGTGACCCTTTTTTCATTTTCATTAGCATAAATCTATATATATTAATTTATTATGTTAAATAAATTTTATATATATTTGTGAACCAACTTATAAGCAAAAAATAAAGAGAATTATTAATCGTAACATTATTTATGAAAATTTGCAAAGAATAGATAGTTTCTAAAATGTCAAAACTGTTGATTGAATCACATAGATTATGTGCACGAGTTTTGCAGGAGTCGCCTCTGAATATATATTTATTATATATAAGTATATATATATAATATAATATTAATATATTATATTATATATATATATATATATAATTATTATTATTATATATAATAATAATATTTATATTATATATATATATATATATATATATTATAATTACTGGATATATATAATATATATATATATATACTATATATATGTATACTATATATTTAATATAATATATATTAATTATATATATTTAGTATCTATAATATTAGTTTATATATATAATATATAATATATATATATATAGTATTATATTATATTAATTATTAGTGAGTATTATATATATATAACTATTGTTTTTTAAATATGAAAAATTCTGAAACGGTGATTGGTTCCCTGATGATTATTTTATGTCTCGATAATCATACGATAAAATCTTTTGTTTGAAAGGTTGTTGACACACTTTCCTAACTATTAGATTTGCTAAAGTAGCACACCTTTTTGAAAACATTCGTTATTCATTATTATTTTATTTTGATATATTAATCGAATCAATATAAATATATTGGGCTTGTTCTATATTTTGGTGGAAGTCTTCACCCTATCTCAAGACCATTTTATCGAGATTCATATTTTGCTTACTTCTATTTACGAGAATATTCAAAAGTTTATTTATTATCCATCCTGACCCTCCAGGTCATATTTTTTCTTCCATTTTATTGATCATTTCAAGTACAGTTTCTTTTATTTGAGAATGATTTTTTATGCTTGTCATAGAACCGATATTAATCCAATTTTGAATCGTTAGTTTTCCTTCCATCAGGTAAAGATTTATAAAATTTGATAAAAATAGAGAGACTCAGTTTTAAATTTTTCCAATTTTGTTCTTCAATTTTTTTCTGAATTATACTTATCATATATTAATATACATCCTTGGATCAATGATTTTTATATTAGTATAACAATATTCTTTAAAATTACCTTGAATTTCTTCTCGACAATTTTTATAATCACATTGTATTGAAAATTTCTTTTGATGAATTTTTGTTTTCTCATAAATTTTAAGATTTAGAACGCTTTTATTACACAATGAACAATTTCTTTTTAACATTAAAATAATTTAAATTAAGCAGCGATTGATTTGAATTTTCTTATGTTTACTACTTCTTACATGAATTTTAAAAATTTTTATTTTAGTATTACAGATCTCACAAGTTGTCATTTTATTATAGATTTTTTATTATAAACCAATTTTGGATTTTCTTAATTCCCCAGATCTTTGCCCATTTTATTACAGATTTTTTTATTATAATTAAATTTTGGATTTTCGTTGTTCTTAAATTTCATAATTTTTTCGAGCTTTGATTTTAAAATAAGAACTAAAATTTTTCTTCTAAAACTTTTATTCTTCTTAAAAATCGTTCTTTATCTAAAATTATAGAAGTTAGCTCATCGTTTGTTCTATTATAAATATCCATCTCATAAATGTAATTATTTTGAGAAAAGGTGACTTTCTTTTTATTTTTATTCATTTTTGTTTCCTTATTTATTTTAGGAAAAATAAAAAAATATTATTTTTTTCTAAAACTCATCAAGTTCTTCTAATTTGCTCTCTTGTAATTTTCTCTTATTTCTATATTTTTAAAATTATTTTTAATAACTTTTTTCCTAATAAAAATACTTTAAAAATAACAACAGATTCGGAATCCTCGCACTTGGAAACCTATAAATCCATACCTCATTTATCTTTATATGTTAAGTAGAACCAGATATTTAACATTTAACAATTGAAAATGTATTTTTCGAATCCGTATATTTTTTCCTGGAATGAAAAAAAACGGTTTTTAAGCTCGAATTTAGAAAAAATTTTCACGATTCATATATAGAATAAATAAATTCGAAAAGTTGTCAGAGCAGATTTTTATTTACTAATATTTAAAAATTATATCAAATTTTCAATTTTTTCAATGTTATTATTATTATTATTATTATTATTATTATTATTATTATTATTATTATTATTATTATTATTATTATTATTATTATTATTATTATTATTATACAACGATCATTGGAACTCCTTTTACCTCAAAGTTATGACGTTTAGTTTTTATGTTGTTTTTGGTCTTTGCTGTTTAGTCCACTTTGAGTGGACTGTTTTTCTTCTTCTTGTCATTCGATGCTGTTTAGTCCACTTTTAGTGGACTGTTTTTCTACTTCATCTTGTCATTCTTTGCTGCTTAGTTCACTTTGAGTGGACTGTTTTTTTTTCTTGTCATTCTTTGCTCATAATTAAATTTCATATATCATTATTTAAAAAACTTGATCCTGTCTGGGATGAATCCGAGATCTCCGAGTCATGAGTCGGATGCTTTGCCACTGAGCTATAACAGCCTAAGGGATAAAAATTTGAATCTTCTACTGGCTTTAATTATTGTCTCCTTTTTGATTCTTTCGTTAGAGGAAGTTTTTATAAATTTCTTAAAAGCAAGGGAGTAAAGGATAATGAGATAATATTTCAATGTAACATTAGTAGAAGTCATTTATATAATTATTTGTCGTTTAATAATATTATAATGAAATACAATTCACTTTTAAGAATCAGTTTACCATTCTCCGCAATAGTTAAAAATATAGCTAAGATTATAAAATTAATTGAAAGCAATGATAAATTTAGAGATTTTTTTAAAAACTCTCGCCCCTTCTAAATGTTATTATGTTAACTCATTTCTATTGATCCTATATTAATTATAAAAGTTTAAATAGGATCGGTAATCTTTTCAATAACTATTATTAAAAAATATAGGTAAACTTACTAATAGATAAATTTTAAAAATAGTTTCCCATTAAAATGCGTTTTCTCCTTTTTTGTAATAGAAAATGAATTAATATATATATATATATATATATATTAATTAGGATTAACTAATAATTTTTAATGCTTAACTTATTTTATCATATATACAATACGTTTTACATATTATTAAAATTTGGAAAACCATTTATAAGAAGTAGGAGAAACCCGGAACGAAGCGTCTTCCGGGACATCTCAGAGTGAAATGAGGGGGTAGCCCCGGAAACAAAATTAAAAAATATATATCATATCTTCGTTGAATTTAAAATATTTTGTCTATTTCATTATCCTCCGTTAAATCAAAGAATGAAGCAAGCGATAAAGAAAACTGGAAAAAAGAGTCTTCCAGGATATCTCCGAGTGAAATGAGGAGTGGATCCGGTAGCAAAATTAATAAAATATATCACATTCTTCGTTTAGAATTTAAAATTAATTGTTTCTATTCTATTACCTCAAACAAACCTTTATAAGTGGTAGGGGAAACGGGGAGCGAAGCGCCTTCCAGCATATATGCTGGTAGGAATAGCCCCGTTTCCTTCCGCTACTACTTAATATATATATATTATTATATATTATAATATATATTAATAATATATACTAATATATAGGCCTATAATATATAATATATATAATATAATATATATATATATATATATATATATTAGTGATGGACGAATTAATCGTCATCTGTTCAATTAATCGGCAAAATAATCGGCATATTTTTTTTCAATCGTCATCGTCATCGTTCATCGGCAAATTTCGCCGATTATTTTGCCGATAAATGAACAAATATTAAGAATTTTGAATAATATTAAAACTCAATAATAATAATAATAATAATAATTAATAATAATAATAATAATAATATTAATAATAATAATAATAATAAATAATAATAATAATAATAATTTAATATAATAATAATGATAATAATGATTAAATAACGATAATAATGATAAAATGATAATAATAATAATAATAATAATGAATAATAATAATTAATAATAAAATAATAATAATTAATAATAGATAATAATAATATAATAATAATAATAAAAATAATATAATAATAATAAATTACATATAATATATATATGTATATGTATAATATATTTATAGTATATATATATATAAATATATATAATATATATAAGGTAAACTATATTATTAATATATAATATATAATAATACTATATATATATATATTATTATATATATATATTAATATATATACATATTTAATAATATATAATATATTATTATTATATATATAAATAAATATTATTATTATATATTATATACTATTATATATAATAATATATATATGTATTAATATATATATATAATTTTGCTTAGGGTATGTATGACATTCCACTGCCTAATGGTTTCGCCTTTCTGTTATGTGTTCATATTCCACACTCATCCATCCAGACAACATATAATACACATAACTTAATTCCGACACACAACTATCTAGAACAAACATCATATCAGATACATTCCCAATCTCTTTTGTACTCATTCATACGGGAAGGGAGAAAAAATTTGCCCCACATCGACTCACTGTACCTGCATGTTCGTGTAGGAAGGCGACTAAGGACGCTGGGTGGTAGTTAGGGTTTTGGCTGCTACACCACTTATCTTTTGCCAGAATGCTAATGCTATATTAGCCATTGGAGAAAGTGGTCGTGATTCGCAGTAACGCCCTTTCTTATCCTTCGCGAAAATGTATGAATCGTATCTGCATATGAAATGTCAGAGGATTAAATGTTGAGGAGATGAGGAGAGAGGTGATGGATGTATTCTGAAAGGGTAAATTTGATTTTGCTGCCTCGCTCTGGACTTGAATACAAAGATGAAAGGAACAGTGAAAATTGCAGTGGTGTTGGTGTGAAATGTGTTTCTGTTGCTGTGGAAAGGAATGATGAGGGGAAGAAGGATTTGCAATTCTGTGATTGGAATTGTGTTGGTGAGAGGCTAATAGATTGATTTTAATGTGTGTGTAGTACTAGAAAGTCTAAGGTTAATATTTAAGTTTGAAAATAGGTCAAAATTGTTTGTGATTGCGACATATGATCCATCTTAGGGTAATGTTGAAGAGAGTACGATTTTCTGGGATATCCTGAATGATGTTTTGGATGGGGGAATAGGAGATTCAGTTCATTTGCCACATTTATCTGCCATGTCAAGGATTTTTTTTTACAGTTGTCACCACACTCACGGCAGAGCCCTATTCAAGGGAGGGGGTGTATACTCTTCAAACGTTGTGCACTCTCTTAACGCGCAAGTACGAGACATTTTGTAGCACAGACGCTAGGCTTTAAAGTGGGAGATTAAATTCAATAGGAAATACAGAAAGATTGAAGAGAATTCCACAGAACAGAGGTGTTGGGAAAGAAGGAAGCACCCAGCAATTAGGCCTGGAGTTTACCAATGTCAACACAAAACTCATGTGCCAATACAGCACCCCTTGTGCTACGAGGCGTCGTAAAGGTGGTGGTACGCGTAGTGATAAGTTCCCTCGAGCACTTGCCGCCGCGGTGGTACCTATAGGATACAGATAAAGCACCTAAGATACACACGGAACAGGTGTGGTATAAGCCTTTTTGCCGTGAACTTTTGTTACCCTGTTCCAAAAAGCACTGAGCTGAAATCATAGCCCATATACCCTCGCCTCAGATATGAGAGCCAGTACTGATTAGATGGATTAACTTGAGAAAGGAAGGAAAGTCTCACAGTCTAAACAGTACTTCCAGTTCTTTGAGGCCGCCCTAGCAACCGTTCTGATGTGAGGTTTCCAAGACATTTTTTTGTTCATGTTAAGGCCAAGGATGTTATTGTCAACAGGAGAGACGAGAGAACCGTCGATAAGAGCACTCAGAAAGTTTAGAAGGTATTTTGGAAGAAGGAGATTGTAGAATGTTTGAGTTTTTGAGAAGAATTTGAATTTACAAAAGTATATATTCTATCCATCACGAGAAGTAAAATGGAAAGATAGACGAGAGGCAATTCGTAGAAGTAAAATATGGAGTAGAATTGGATATGAGTTAAAAAGAATGAAGGGTCGAGTCATCGGAATACGAGCGGATAGAGTTTAGAGGTGCAGGTGAGAGATCATTATGAAAAGTCAGGAATAGAAGAAGGAGTAAGGGAACCCATGAACTTTGAGGAACCACCACCACATAAACAAGAAAAGAAGAAGAGTCGCCTCCATCAAACCAAACAGCGATTATATGAGCGATTTGAAAAAAAGCTAGACATAGGTAAGCAAAGAGAAGAGGAAACCCAAAGAAGGGGAGCTTGGAGAGGCAGTTTGACGCTGCCATACTCTCGGTCAAATTGCTTTGGGACATGTCCAAGCGCCACCAACGGCAAGTCTCCACGTAGTTCCTAAGAGCGAAAAAACCAATATTATCGGATTAGATAGAAGTATATCGCCAGTAGACTTCTTGCAACGAGAGCCGTACTGGCGATTGGAGAGAAGGAGTTTCCAGATGATCTAAGAAGGTGAGTTGAGAATGGTTTCAAAGAATCTTAGATAGAATACAAGTGAGAGCTACAGGGCGATAGTTAGATGGGATCAGAGCGGCTTACCTTTTTTCGGAATAGGTTGACACTGTGAGAGCTTCCAAGGACTGAGGGAAAGTGTTTAAGTATTGTAAGACATAGAGAAATACCAGTTGGCAGATGCGAGGGGCCGAATGATTAGCATTTTCTGTATAGCGAGAATTAGCGAGACACAATGATTCAGATTTCGAAAAGAGGAGGAAAAGGACAGATTTACAGAAGTTCTATAGAGATGAAAGATTTTGCTCAGTTTAGGAGGAACCAGAGGGAGGTGAGCGCACTTTTCCTTGAGAAAGCCTCCTCGCTTTTCTGCTTCGTCGAGGAGTATGCCCTGCAACGTATTACTAGAATTCTGTATTGAAATATTAGTGCCGCACAGAGTGATAGGAGAACGAGAAATTTTTCCACCCCCGATAGGCACTGTCTCTAGCCTGATATTGGCCATTATGAACAATCACATCGAACCATGGTATCTATGAGGAATAGGAGAGGAGATTTAGTTTTACCCGAAGGGAATGAATGACGGAAAAAGAAATTATTTAATGCTGTATGATTGGAATGGATACCCCTGCATCATCCCATCAACGATTACAGCTCCCTCCTTATTATTTTCTCCCTTAATCTTTTTTATACTATCTCCATCATTTTATTCCTCGCTAGTAGTTGCCAATTTGCTTCCCTTCATCTGCAAACTTAAATTGGATCAACCCTTCCACATTTAGAGTCTCTGGTGCTAAATATTTTATTAATGTATGAGACGAACAGCCACTTGACCTAAGGAAATCGTTACGGACCACAAATATGTTTCCTCATTTCTCCATTAATAAATACCTTTCATTTTCATTGATTAACATTATATTATTATTATTATTATTATTATTATTATTATTATTCATCTATTAATTATATTCTATATTATTTATTATTATTATTATTATTATTATTATTAATTATTATTAATTATTTTAAAATTATTAAATAATTTACTATAATGTATAATTATTTAAATCTTTATATTACTCAATTATTTATTATTAATTTTATTTATTATTATTCTCTATTATTCATTAATTATTATTTATTATTTTATATTATTATTTATCTTATTATTATTATTTTATTATTATTATTTTATTATTATTAAAGGACTTAGGAATCAAAAATTTTTATCTCTTAAATAATTTCGGGAGGTTGAACCCCCTGACCCCCTTGTCTACAGCCTTATATATATCACTCCATGGATATATATATAATATAATAATATAGTATATATTAATATATATATATTATATATATATAGTATATATACCTAAATATATATATCATTATTTATCAATATCTATACTAACTACATCATTCACACCTCCTTCATCCCATTAATGCCACGAGACCTAAAGTCAGTGGGCCAATCCTCCGATTCCATACTGTGTTCTATCTCGATCACGATCCCATCCAGCCCATCAGCTCATCCATTGCAGGCATCTGGTGTCTCCTTAATGAATCCTTCACTGTGTCTCTCTCCATCTCTTCCGCGGTTTT
>JABUQX010033963.1:17500-22500 GCA_015478945.1 Trachelipus rathkii | reverse complement strand
AGATTCTAATGTATGTATGACGATAGTGACGCTTGTGTAAGAATACACGTACAAGCTTACATAGCTCTCATGAAATGCACTGACATAAGCAATGAACGTACGTAGGTGCAGGCACCTACGCACACAGAAAAATATGTAACGGACGCTGTACGTGCCTACGGCACGCACATACGCTGAACTAGCCCCAGGTACCTTCCCGGATTCACGAAAATCATGACGTCACATGTGTCTCTGTTAGTTGATATACTACTGGTGCTAATACTGCATGCAAAAATGTTTATAAGGTAGTTTGGAATATAGATAACGGGAGTGTGTTCCACTTTACCTGTGAAGTACATGTAAGATTGAACATAGCTATTAAGTCTGAGGTCAGAGAGTGCATAGAAAAAATGAGACTCTTTAGATAGGTGTGTCTCAAGAACCCTTCTCAATGGAGGAGGGATGTGATTTAAGAGTTCAGAAGAGCAGTGGTCGCTATAATAGCGATGAAATAAAGAATGACGCAACAATTCGATTGATAAGACGAAAAACTCTAGATTCAACCATTTGAAGAGGTGGAGTGTTAGTGGAATCACTCCAGATGCGTCAGGCATAGTCTGTACAGGAGCGACCGACACCCCTATAAAGATCAAACAACTGAGATGGCGGTGAAGAAATTCTGAATGTTCGTCAGGAAGCAAATGGGCGTAATACATGAGATCACAGTTATTGTGATGTAAGCAAAGGAACCTTTCCAATTTAGTCACGAGAAAAAATATTAAACAAACCAAGTGTATTATGAACAGACAAAGTTTGAGTATGTGTTTCAAAGAAGATGTTATAAGCTGTTGTGAAAATATATATGTGGAGCCTGGAAAGATAGAGTATATTCATGGAGTTTTTGTGTTAATTGAAACAGCCTTGATCTCAATGCCCCAAAGAATTCGAGAAAGATCATGGCTAGTGATCACGAGGGTTGCCTCCTAGCGTGAAGCATTAATTGTTGTTGAAAAGGATCGCTCTTATCAAAATGACGGAAATAAGAAGGGTGAAAGTCGGTCCGGCAATAGGAGTGATATTGAGAAGTTTAAAATAGAAGTATAGCGTCTTTTATGGAAACAAGATAGAAAAGTTAGGAGGGCGAAAACAGAACTATGAGTTGCATCACTATTTATAGGTAATTGAAGATGAGCTTTAAGGTGGCATTTCACTCAAAATACCGATATATATATGCGAAAGAGGGATCAAGAGCCAGAAAGGACTAGAAGAGATACGCTGAGTAGAACGACTTCTTTACGAAAGCCGTACTGGCAAACAGAGATAAGATTAGAAGGAATTGAGATGTCTTCAAATCTTTTTGCTAGGATAAAATTCGAAAACTATATAAAGAAACAGAAGCTAGAGAGATTATGGAGCAATAGTTGGAGGTTTGAGATTTGTTGCCTTCTTTTTTACAGAGCAGCATTTCCTGCAAGAAGGAAGGCCAAAGGTGTGGGAAAGGGCAGAGACGCGAATATTTAACAAGGCAAGTGCAAGTTTTGGAAAGCACAAGTTAGAGAAACTATAGGAGGAATACCATCAGAACCGTGCGCTTCTTATTGTTAAGCTCTGAAAAGCAGAAATAACACCTTTTGAAGAAATTTACAATATTAGCATAAAAATGTTGGAGGGAGGTGGAGACGAAGGAATAATAACACTGGAATCGTCTAAGGGTGAAATAGAAGCAAAAGGTTTGAGCAAAGAGTCAACTTTTAATTGAAGATAGCGGCCAGTTAGGTGACGGAAAAATAATAAAAAAGGGGGAGAGAGAAGAAGGCAAGCTAAGAATTAAACATTTTTTAAAAAAATGTCAAAAAGGATATGAGGAGGAAAGGAACCAGTTAAAGTTTGTATGCATGTTCTACTGAGAAAAGAATTTTTTTAGTGTTTTATTGGAGAATATGTTTTTAACGATTTTTGGTGAAGCAAATATAAGTTTGCAATGGTTTCTGGAATTTTGAAAATGACTAGTAATTCCTAAAAAAAGGAAGCAGCGGTCCATGTGGCTAGAAGCACGTAGCCAACAAGCAGATTAAACCAAGGTTTATCTAGGTTTAGTTGAGGTAAAGATCATGAGGTGCACACCTCCATGCCAGAATGAGGTTTAGAGGATGAGAGGTGATGTTCAAAGGAAGAATGAAAATTAGATTTTAAGAGGTGCACTCCTCCATGCGCAGGATTTTTGAACAAATAAGGTGGGTTTTGTTAAAAAGGGGGGAGGAAGGGGAGAGAGGGTTTGAATGGGGGGTTTTTTTCCAAAAAAAAAATGGGGTGAAAAAAAAAAATTTTAAGATTTTTTAACCTGAAGAAGGTTGCAGAAATTTAGGATAAGGAGACCGTACATCAAAACAGACCGCTGGTGCCGGTGACTTCCGGCACCAACTCCATCACCGGAGGCTGTTCAATGGCCTTTAATGGTGATGAAGAGCCACCCCTATAGGCTTCTCCGACTAATCGCTGTGAATGCTATTTTATAACCTTTTTCTTTTTAAGAGGTAAGTGTTCTCTGTAATTGTATTTTATGGTGTGTTGTGATAAAAGGTAGAGCTTTCTCAATGTTTAAGAAGAATGTGGATATGGTGCAAAAGGCCCCGAGAACTAGTTGGGCACTGAAGTGCACATGCCATGTACTCTAAGACTCCATATATGACCAATGGTGGGTAATCTCATCGCTAGCGAGGAGCGCTACTTCCTGTCTCATATATATGTATAATAAATATAATATATATATATATATATATGATATAAACCCGTAATAATTATTAGATAAAATATAATATATATATATATAATTATTAATATATATTATATATATATATATATATATATATATATATAATAGTTATATATATATGTCGGTGCAGGTTGCGTGGTGCGTGGGGCGGCAAATTTTGTGCGGTGGGGCGCTATGTCTCAAACTCTAGCCAGAGCGTGGTGCGAGACGGAGCAATGCGGTGTGGTGCGGTGCGGTTGCTGGTTGCGCGACCTCCCGGTGTGAGTTGGTGCGGTGCGCAAAAATTCGGAGCTCGGCCAACACTAGGTTCAAAAACTATATATATATAATATATTATAGTTTTATATATATATTAGGTGAATATATATATATAATATAATATTATATATATAGTTTATATATATATAGTATATATATAGTATATATATATATAATATATATATAATATATAATATATAAAGGTCGTTTTATGATTTAAAACTAAAGAACACCCCATAGTAGACCGCATAGATATCAGTTGTCAGTGTCTCTCGGCCTCTAGGTGGACGATGGGTGGACTTCGTCTCCACTCTTGCCCCCATCGGCTCAAGCCCCCTAAAACATATATGTCCAGTAGGGGGTCAAAATTTTCAAAAATTTTCGTCTCGCTCGCCCAAAGCCCAACAAAAAAAAAATTGTAAGCCAAATGTGGGGAGAAATGTGGGAAATGTTGGTCCCCATAAGAAGGCTCCTTCTGGATTATAGGAACTTGCAAGCCTCCCTGCCTCCGACTGTTCCCACTGCCAACTTGTAAGATCTTATGACAATCAGAGCTCATAGTATGTTACAAGGAAAAATACTTATCACAAGTTGTAGGAAAATTGCCTGATAATGAATAGTAACACATTGTCCCTTCAATTTCCCACAATTATACCACGTTGAAAAAATCGAAAATTTCACTGGGCAGGATATATATATATATATATATATATATATATATATATATATATATATATATATATATTATATATATAACAGCAATAATATGTATTTATATCTTATATATATATCTTTTATTTTATTAATAATTATAATATATATATATATATATATTAGTTATATATATAGGATAAATATATATATATAATATATATATAAGGGTTGGCCAACGCACCGAGTGCGGCGCGGTACGGTACGTGGTGCACTCATTTTGATGCGGTGCGGTGCGGTGCGGTGCGGTACGGTTCGGTTCGGTTCGGTATACAATTTCAATGTCCCGGTGCGGTGTGGAGCGCGGTGCGCACAAAAACACAGAAGTTCAATGGAGTACAACAAAAATAATTTTGGTGCGGTGCGGTGTGGAGCGAGGTGTACACAGAAACTTTGAGGTGCTGTGCGTGGTGTGTTCATTTGGTTGGTGCAGTACGGTGTATACAATTTCAGTGTCCAGGTGCGGTGCGGTACACAATTCCAGTGTCGTGGTGAGCACAGAAGCAGAGATGCGGCGCGCTCATTTTAGTGCGGTGCGGTACTCAATTTCAGTCAGTTTACCGGTGTGGTGCAATTTTAAAATCATAGAGGCGCAGTGCGGTGTGGAGTGCAGTGAGCACAGAAACAGGTTAGCCAAATATATATATATATATATATAATATTATAATATATATTATTATATAGTATAATACAATTTTAACATAGATATATGATCATAATTATAGTAGTATGATTGAATGATAAATTAAATATGCATGTGCATAGTAAGATATTTTTAGAATAAATATATATATAGTTATAGTATCACTATATATATAATATATATATATATAGAATAAATATCTTGATATGTATATATATATATTATATATATATATATATATATATATATATATATAATTATATATATATATATATATATATACGGTAATTATATAATATATATATATATTATATATAATAATTATATATATATATATTATATATATATATATATATTATATATATATATATATCATATATATATATATATAACGGATATATATATATATATATATATATATATATATATATATTATATATATATATATATAATTTATATATATAAAATATATATATATATATATATATATATATATATATATATATATATATATAATAATATATATACATATATATATATATAATATATTATATATATATAATATATATATATAATATATAAATACTATATAATAAATATATATATATATATATATATATATATATATATATATAT
>JABUQX010033963.1:5000-12500 GCA_015478945.1 Trachelipus rathkii | reverse complement strand
TTTATTTTAAGGATTTATTGTCCATTTTTCCGAAGATGGGATTTTTGAAGCAAAGAAAAAATACTTTTCATTTTACATCCAAACACTACATTGTCTGTAACAGAGCCCCCTCCCCCTGTAGTACTAACACAAGTAGAATTCACCCTTCGGGAATTAAGGTATGTGCTTTTCTATCACTAGTATACCATTTATTTTAGAGACTTGGAGTTAAATAGCCTTATCACCAATCTATTATTATTATTTATTTTATTGTCTTGGGTTGTAATAGAAAATACAAAATTTGCTTTCTGGAATTTAAATAATTTATTTTTGGTGCATGTATAAGTGCATAATATATATATATATATATATATATATATATATATATATATATATATATATATATATATATATATATATATATATATGCTTTATATAGTTCATATATATATATATATATATATATATATATATATATATATATATAGGATAGGTAGAAAGATTTGGCAGGGTGTGTAAAAGAAAACGTAGATAAGAGAGTAAGGTTATGTGGTTATTAGTGAGGACAGTCCTCATGTTTGATGGTGAGCAGCTGGAACAAGTGTCTGAGTTTTAAAAATATTTAGGATATATGTTGGATGAGAAGGGGAACGGATGATGCAGAATGCAGTAAAATTGTGAATGGCAAGAAGGTGGCTGATGTGTAATTAAATCATTGGTGAATGTAAAGGGACTAAGTCTTAGGTGCGCTAGTTTGCATGGGGGTATGTTGTTACCTGTGTTATTGTATAGTAGTGAGACTATGGTCTGGAATAAGAAGTATAGATCTAAAGTTCAATGTGTTCAGATGGACAATCTTAGGGGCGTGCTAGGTGTGAGAAGAATTGATAAAATGAGGAATGAACGTATTAGAGAGTTGTGTGAAGAAAGAAAGGGGTAGTAGAGAATAAATGAATTTAAAGTAAGTTGAGATGGTTTGGTCATGTGGGAAGGATGAATACGATAGTCGGTTGGTTAAGCGGATGTTAGTGGCGAGTGTGTTGGGAACCGACCGGTTGGGCGGGAGAGAGACCGAAGAAAAAGTGGATTGAGTCAGTAAACGAATGTTTGAAGGAGAAGAATGTGAGTTTGGTAGAGGCGAGAAGAAAGGTGTATAACAGGAGTGAATGGCGGGGTTTTGTGAGGGGGTATGGTTGTGGCCTTCCCGTGATGTGGGTGAACTCTTATTGACGATCTACCGTAGTGAGGGTCCGTCGCCCGTGAAGTTCAAGGGTGGATTTTCTGACTGCGATGAGTTCTCACTAATTAATGGTACAGAGGGGGCGGTAAGGCTGGGCTTTCTTTTCGACTTATGTCATATTCTTCTACTGCTTTTCTTTTCCGATGCATGCTACGCACCTTACTCCCAATCTTGGGAAATAAAAAGGAAGATGAAGAAGAATATATATATATATATATATATATATATATATATATATATATATATATATATATATATATATATATATATATATATATATATGCTACTGCTCTCTGCATATATATATATATATATACCATAATATAATTATTGAAAAGAGGGTGTGCTTTTTAGTGATCCGTTAAAAAACAATTTATATATAACAATAATTTCTTATAAAGCTTCACAATTTATCAAAAACTTTTGAATATATATATATATATATATATATATATATATATATATATATATATATATATATATATACTATACTAATATACTATTTATATATATATATATATATATATATATATATATACTGCTCTTATATATATATATATATACAGTGTATGAAATAAAGAAAAGAGAAACGAGTAAATAAAGTTGCGGTCAGTGTTCCCAAGTAGGTTACTGGAAAGTCCGGAAGTTGCTGATCCAGAATCAAATCAAATTCTAATATAGTATATGGTGAAGGATCTTGATGTTGCCTTTTGAGGAGAAGTAATACTTATGGAGGGATCGGTTACTGGGAGGAGCTGCCCAATACTTTTAGAAACTCCAGCGAAACTTTCTCTTAGCCCTGAAAAACTTTTTGTTTAAATTGGTAATGATCTTGAGTGTTTTTAATTTCTTGAAATAAAACTGCTTAAAATTTCTTTAATTTATAAAGAAAAACTTTGAAAAATAAAACTAATTTTTGTCTAATTGATTTTTTTTTACAGAAACGTTTCGGTTTCGGAAAATTTTGGTTGAGAGGAATTACTCGTCCGGCATTATTTAGATGGAGATGTCTATGGTAAATAAATACCTTAAGGAAAATATTAGTGATTGCAAGAAAAAATACAGGAGGGTACGTAAAATTTTGTTAGTTTTCTAGAAAATAAACTTTTCCATGATTGTTTAATTTTAAAAGATTAATTTTTAGCAAAGAATTAACACAAAAATCATTCAGTAGAAAGATTTTACACTTGCAGAATCTAAAAAAATAAAGGGAGTAGTTCAAATTTAAAATAAATATAATATAAAGTTTCTTCCTTGCTTTTACATCCGGGTTTTTTTTTTCAAGAATGCAATATAAAATCGTCTTTTTTAAGTGGAAATCTTTATATTTTCCTTTTTTTCTTTTAGAATTTGCTCTTGAATATAGATGCAACTAGGGCGGAATAAAATTGACAAGAGAACAGCTGTTTCGCCTCTACCACTAATTAAGGTTCTACTTGGAATTGAAAACTACTACCACCCACTTTCATCTCCTCCAAATCTGAAGATGTTAACATCTCTGGTCATCTTACTCACTAACGACTTTTTATATATATATATATATATATATATATATATATATATATATATATATATATATATATATATATATATATATATATATATATATATATATATATATATATAACTGCTCTTATATATATATATATATATATATATATAGTGTGTGAAAATTTAAAAATAATGAAAAAATCTTTTGAAAATATTTGTAAAGCTTAATCATTTCTATAATCTTATTCAATTTATATGTAAACTGCATATCTTGCAATGTATAACGCAACGTGTTTATATATATATATATATATATATATATATATATATATATATATATATATATATATATATATATATATATATATATATATATATATATATATATATATATATATATATTATAGTGTGTCCTAGAATTATCTGGACAATCTTCTCATAGTATAAATATATTATTAGTGAACCAAAGAGTTTGTAACAATTGTATTTAGAATCTTTATTATCCAAAATTTGTTTCACATAAGTAACAATGTTTCAATATGTGCACCATTAGTGATTCTCAAAACATCAAGTCGATATTCCAAATTCTGTCATGTACGCTCCAGTATTTCCAATTAATTTGTTGAAATATAGGAATATAGGCTGATATTCTTGTTTTTAAATCAGCAATGTCTGTCACCTGGGTCTTGTACATAAGATCTTTGACGAATTCTCAAAGGAAATAAAGCGCATGGTGTGATGTCGGGAGATTTAGGCTTACAAGGAATTGAAGCGGGTGGAGGTCCAAGATCCTTAACCGTCTAGATATCCCGACATCACACCTTGTAATTTTTTCCTTTGGATATTCGTCAAAGATGTGTACAATCCTCAGGTGACAGACATTGGTGATTTAAAAGCTAGAATCTCAGCTGCTATTCAACAAATTAATGTAGAAATCCTGGTTCGTACATGGCAAAATTTGGGTTATCGACTGATGTTTTGAGAATTACTAATGGTGAAAATATTGAATGTTTGTAACATTGTCACTTAAGTGGAACAAACTTTTTTATCCAAAGATTTTAAATAAGTTTTTTTAAACTTCTTGGTTTGACAATAATATATATGTTATGAGAAAATTGTCCAGGAATTATTCTCCTTCACTATCTTATATATATATATATATATATAAGAATATATATATATATATATATATATATATATATATATATATATATATATATATATATATATATATATATATATATATATATATATATATATATATATATATATATTCTCAAATTCATAAAAAAAAAAAAAATTATTTGCATCACTTAATTCCTACAAAATTAATGGAAAAAAAATATTACATTAAATAAAATCTAAATTTTATAACAGAAGATATTACTATTTATATTTTTTATGATTGCTATATTTTTTAGTTTTTATTATATTATATAGTTAAGGTTGAAATAAAAAAATAAATGATTTTTTTTTTATAAATATTTCCTATCGATGTGCATGTATGTATGTAATCGAGTGTAAGGAAACAATTATTACAATATATTATAGGTGAAACCATTTTCCTATAAGTTGCTTAAAGGAATTCTTTCGCTTACTTATTCCCATTAAAAAATGTTCATAGGTTTATTTGTAAGATTAATGGGTCCCTTTTGTCAAGCTATGAAAACTACTCGTTATATAAGTAAAATATGTAGTTTTCATAGTATGACATTTAAGGCTCCATTAACCTTGCAGAGAAACCTATGGACATTTTTATATGGGTTGGATTAAACCAAACCATATAAAAATGTCCATAGGTTTCTCATCTCATACCATGAAAACTACTTATTTTACTTGTATAACGAATAGTTTTCATAGCTTGACAAAAAGGACCCATTAATCTTACAAAGAAACCTATGAACATTTTTTAATGGGAATAAGTAAACGAAAGAATGCCTACATGCAACTTGTAGGAAATTGATGGTTTCACCTATAATATATTGTAATAATATTGTAAGCATTTTGTGGGGAGATTGTAGGAAGTTGCTTATAAGCCTTCCCCACTAGATTGTAATAATTTATGGGATCTTAATGGGAAAATTCCCCATAGGGACCGGCTAAAACCCATGCCAAAACGCCACAAGATATTACAAGCCTCCCCATAATTTTCTCCCCATAGGACGGTCATTTATATTGTAAGATCTTGCAAGTTTCCTATAATTTTTTTTTGTTGGGTTGACATCTATGCGGTTTACTCTAGGGTGTTCGTTAGTTTTAAATCATAAAAATAATTTATATATATATATATATATATATATATATATATATATATATATATATATATATATATATATATATATATATATATATATATATATATATATATACTATATATATATATATATATATATATATTAGGGATGTGCCGAATAGTGAAAAAGCCGAATACCGAATACCGAATATATTCGGCTAAAAGTATTCGGCCGAATACCGAATATTCGGCCGAATAATCACTTCGCTATTCGGCCGAATAGTTATTTCAAAGTTCGGTCATCCATTTAGGGAAAAATAAAGAAAACTTACACTGGTCAACAAAAAAAAGGTGAAATTTTTCTTGGATGGACTTTTGTAGCAGATATATAGTAATTCGGAGGTGCTGATTCCATATATATTCTCGGATTTGCTGTATCACATCCCGTTTTCGTGCAATCATGGATCCCTATTTTTGCATATTCCCTAGGAATGAAAAAATTCATGTGCGCACTACGTAGGCTGTATAGACGTTACCTTCCGCATATATCTACAGTTGCTGCAAGTTTACTGCGGTCGATATTCGGGAAGCATGTGGTAACTTTAGTACGTCTACATGTATGGATGCCAATGACCTAGTACGTCTACATGTATGGATGCCAATGACCTAGATGATGTCTATCATCCATCTGAAATACAGTCGGATGGTCCGTCATTGTTCACCCAGGGTGAACTGAACGATCTTGTATGAAAGTTGTATTTGCCGAAGTTGTCCTGAGCTGTTGGCTTCGAGGTTGCATGAAAAATGACTACTGGACCATGGCACAAGAGTAACATTTTATCGTAACAGAGAAGCAGAGCTGCGGAGGTTCTTCCAGTCAGATGGCAACTTTGTGTATTGCAGTGAAGTTGCAGACCTACTACTCGCTATGGGACTCCCAGCATATGATGCAGGTGAGTGGCGACTGTTTATTGACACTTCCAAGAGCAGTTTAAAGTGTGTGTTGCGTGTTGTTACACAACGGCAACAGGTATGCTTCGGTTCCAGTAGGGTACTCGGTACGGGTGAGAGGAGTATACAAGAAATACAAGACAGTTTGGAGGCTACAATATGCGATTTTATGGATGGGTAAGTATGCGTCGACCTCCAAAGATGGTAAACGTTTGCTCGGTCAGCAAGCAGGTTTCACCGTATCCTGCCTGTGCTATTGGATAAGCCGGCGGCAAGGATCACTGGACCAAGAATGGCTGAGAAACGCGGCGCATGTGACAGGAACATCATTACGTGAACCACTTGTTACAGAGAGAAAACATTATCTTACCTCCACTACACATAAAACTTGTTGATGAAACAATTTGTGAAGGCCCTGGACCATGATGGTGAATGCTTCCGCTATATATATGCTCAACGTTTCCTGGTCTGAGTGACGAGAAGAAAAAAACTGGGATATTTGATGGCCCACAAATACGGACACTCCTCCGTGATGCTGCCTTTGCTACAACAATGACTGTGTTAGAGGCAAGAGCGTGGAATGCTCTTTCAGATGTAGCACAGAATTTTCTGGGGAACAGGAAAGCCGAGAACCACTAACATTGTATAGGAACTGCTAGACAGTTTTCATTCTCATGGATGTAGAATGAGTATAAAGTTGCACTACTTACATTCTCACCTAAGAAAATTTCCGGATAACCTAGGTGATGTTAGTGATGAGCAGGGTAAACGCTTCCATCAAGATCTAAAGTTCATGGAAGGACGTTACCAGGGCAAGTGGGATATCAATATGATGGCCGACTATTGTTGGAGCTTGATGAGGGATATTCCAGACGCTATGCACAGTAGATCGTCTACGAAGAAAGTTACTACCATCGTAGGTATGTTTACATTAACTAAACCCATTCCTTCTATTACATTCATTGTTGTCCCATATTACTCTTTATTCATAGTTGTATTATATGTTTAACATATATCTATAAAAGACATGTATCATATCATTGCGATTTGTTTCTCTCCCTTCATATATATAATATATATATAAATTAATAATATATATATATATATATATATATATATATATATATATATATATATATATATATATATATATATATATATATATATATATATATATATATATATATATCTACTATATTCTCAATAATTGTGATAGACCCTTTTGAAAAAGGTAAAAATCATAAAATTTTACAAATCTGTGTTACACACAATATCTCACAAATGCGATGTGATATGCAAAAACTGATTACATTTTTGGAATCAGCACATCAATAATGCAAAACCCCGTCCAAGAAATTTCATGTTTACCAGTGTTATATACAAAGTAATAAAACAAAATTAAATAACTATTTCTTACCTATAGCAAACCATTCACATATTAAAAATTGAAAAGTTTCGTAGTTAAAGATATTAAACTAAACTTCATTTGAATAAGCTCTAAGGTTAAAATGACAGAACATTAGCAGTTCTCCATTTTCTCAGGGGATAACCTATTTCTTGTGGCTTCATAAATATTTCCTCCTGTTTTAAATATTCTTTCACTTTC
>JABUQX010033962.1:12500-39951 GCA_015478945.1 Trachelipus rathkii | reverse complement strand
GGTACCAACATTTAACGATAAGGCAGATATGACATTATGAGCAGGTACAGGATATTGTGCAGATGGTTAATAATTCTTCCGTCAATCGCCGAGAAATTCAGAGATATCTTCCTAGATCATAAAGTTGACTGCCTGCCTCTTGATTGTTTACCAATGTGCATTATCTTTAAGAATTTTTAAATGTATTCAATGCCTGAAAATAACATTGGCCTACAATGATTTTTGATCCGTGCAAATTTCCTGTGTGATGCATATCATATTATTTGGAAAACTTAAAGGGGGGTTATGACCATGCAAGGAATGCAGTAGCGAACAACGCAAAGTTTTTAAAAATCAAAAATTATTTTACGTATCTAAAACCTGACGGCTACGTTGATGTCAATACTGAAAGACTAACGTTTACCCTGAATTAATGATTCTTCTAATTCCGTCAACTCAACCGTTAACGAACAAAACGCCTTTAGAAGCTGAATAACAGCCCGCCACACCTCGCCATCTGGTTGACACATGAAGAAGATTGTCTTGCTCTTCACGGTTGCGATATATATTGCATGGTCACCAAGCATGTAAAAGAAAGAAGACTTAGAAAGGTCGTCCATGGCGAGTCACTCGTTGATTGGTTTCTTTTAATGAGTGGTCAAGTATTTGATAGGTACGTAAGACCGTGAGACAAGAAGACGGATTAAAGTTACAAGGGTTATAAGTAATTAGATATGGAATGGAGATCGCACACGAAAATGCGGAAATAAAAAAGAGTATAAATGTTGAGCTCAGCATTGTAAACAACAACGATGACAACACTCCTCCCTGTAAGTTAGGTAGATACGTCCAATCAATTGGAAATGAGCTTGCAGATGAGAAACTAGAGAGTATGGCGTAAAGCCTTGTACGGATGACTATAAAAGAGTACTGTCAAGGTACTTACGTTAATCAAATCTAGTATATATATGCAATTCTATCTCTACAGAACGCTTCCGTTAATTACTATCGACGACAGGAGGCTGTTTCAATTGAAAGTATCTAGGATTCGACATTCATTTACCCTTTTGTCCAAGAAAAACAAAACCTTTTCCAGCAGATATGGCCTACGAAACTAGTCATGCTTTACGCGTAAGATCTTCCATCTATTAAAAAAGTTCGCCAAGAGAAAAACTGATACACTTATTATCGGTCTCTCGTTATTTAGTTTCGTGTTGTTACCTGACTGACTTACATGCCTGTTCTGCCTGCACGAATCTTGACATAACGCTAATATTTATCTTATGTATAGAACATGCAGCGCATGGCATGGACGGCAAATGAGAAATACGACACAATCAAATATCGTTAAAGGGCTATAGTACAGCAGATCCAGATAGTTAGGAACACTTCACCTCGATTTAAAAATAAGCATGAGATTTAAAAAAGATCATTAAATATGAGAAATTTTACACTTCAAAACATCATTATGTATCGGGAATATCGTCAAAAATTTTTGAAAATGGATACTGAGGCCTCGGGTTACGGCATTATAACCGATAAGTCTAGATGAATGAATTCCTCAATACCTGCGAGATTTCAGGGACATTGAGGGTGTACTTGATCCAGTACAATTATTAAAAGTAATCCTGGAATGCGGTATATATTTTAAAATTACTCCTCATTCATTCATGGGAAAACTAGCTCAACGGTATCCCAAAGAATGCAATAGAGAATCGTCAGACGAGCTATGACAGGTCTGGAACATTAATTTGAAAGGAGAGACTGATCTTCTGAGTGAGAAATTATCATTTTCAGGCGAATGAATATAAACAATAGTGGTCAACACACGTACCTTCACTAATAATTAAAACACATAAGGCACGAATGTATGTTTCAATCCCTTTACCACCTCCTGTTACGTAGGGTTCCTGGTGGCTGGAGACTTATATAGATCTCCTCGATTCATCTTAGAGTCAGACGCGGTACTTTACTCGTGATACGACTTTGGTCTTCACAGGCCCGTGACAGGCCAATATGTTCCTGGATACTGGGAAAAATTCTTAGAAACCTACGAAAAATAATGTAACATTGAAATAGGGCCTGGGAGTCTACTATCTGATAAGATTTTTGGTTGCAGCTGGCCTAAAATCCTACCATTCGGGATAAAGCAAAGAATGATCCAAGTTTATGGCTCACATCCCTTAATTTGTTTCAGTTTAATTCATTGAAGACACAAAAACATAGTTAATTTCCAAGCTATGCGAGATTAACTTCTATAACGATGATTAAGGATGTTCCGAAAACAAACTTAAAGAATCGTGATTGGATCGGTCTTAAACGACGAAAAACAATCACTTTCTACAATAATGAATCAAGGTATACAACCGTAACAGCACTATTACCGTTTACGCAAATGATAGTGAAGAATGTGATTCTTCACTTCACAAAAGAATCCAGTAAATCTAGATGATCAGGAACCAATCGCAACCACAATAGTATACGAAACAATTACCGCAAGTTAAGGTTCCTATATGAAATGCCGGGCCGATAAATAGAAATGTCATTTAACAAACGTATTAAAGGTTTCGCATAATCAATATAAACGGAAATCTTCTGTTCTAGGTGAAGTGCCCTCACGTAGCACCAGGACATTTGATAATGGATAGTATTAATTCCATTGTGTTTAATTTTCAATGTACTAATTTTGAATATATGTAATTTAAATTTCAAGTTATAATTTGTATTATGAACTCGGTCTATTACTACTATATATAAGACGCATGCTCTAACGCTAATAAAATATCTTTCTGCGAAATTTGTGATCTAATATATCATCGACTAAATATCCCTCACACTTCTTACCATTTTACTCCTTTCCTTTGTCTTTACCCGAATCATACAGACAGATATTATCACCCAAAGCGAGACACTGTTAGCCCTACTACTTAATCTACTAATTAATCTATAACTCTACAATCAAGCTATTCACCTATAAACTAGCTGCACACATACGAGCATACTAGCAAAATCTCCCTATACTCGTCGCTTCTAACAGCGCTACAGAATTACATATCAAACACATCTCTGATACGAGCTTTCGCCAACCAATCCCTATATATATGCTTATCCGAGATATCGATCATGATCACATGCTGGTTTGCCACTTTATTGATTTTATTTACTGTTTTAGGTCAATAATTAAAGCGTAATATGACTGTAAAGTCATTGTAGGATGTGTGTGTAGTGATGTGTGTGTGTGCGTTGTGGATGTGTGCCCCTCCGTGTTGTGTTGTGTGTGTAAGTTTAAGGTGCTGTAAGTGTATATTGAGTGTAGATTAGTATAGTTGTGGTGTACAGTGTCTATGGAGTGAGTGTAAGATCTATGGGAGAGTTGTAAACGTGTCTAGTGGTTTAGTGTAATGTGTCTATGGAGATTGTATGTGGGTGCTTGTGTGTTGTGTGTGTGTGTGTGTGTCTGGTGGTGTGTGTGTGTGGTTGGGTGTTTATGTTTAAATTTAATCAGACCGCATCATGGCACTAAGAAAAAAATAGTAATTAATAATAATAAGAAATGATGCCAAATAAGTAAAATTATGAGGTTTAAAGCAAGTAAAAATTAGACGCGAGTTAACAAGGTTAAAGCAGATACAGCAGTAAAAAACAAGCATATAATCCCACCATGGTGTCTTAGTCACACCTCTTATTCATTATAATTAACTTTAAATGTTATTTAAATATTAGAGTAAATATATGATTTTAAAGCAGTAAAACATAGATGAGTTTAGAGATGTTAGAGCAGTAAGCAGAGGTTAAACAGTAAAACAAAAGTTAAAGCAGTAAAGCAAATTTCATTAAAAAACAGAAAGCAGAAAAGCGGTAAAGGCAGTAAAACATGAGTAAAGCAGTAAAGCAGTAAAACAAAGCATTACTAATCCTACCATTAGTGTTAGTTGCTCTATGATTTTACTGTTAACGTGTTATAATCGGTATGTAATGTTAATAAAAATATGAGTCGAGTTTTAAAGCAGTAAAACATATGAGGTTTATAAAGCAGATAAATGACAATTATAAAAGTAAAACAGAAAGTTAAGCAAGTAAAGCAGAAAGTTAAACAGTAAAGCAGAAATTTTAAAGTAGCAAATCAATGTTAAAGCAGTAAAAGCAGAAAGTTAAAGCAGTTAAAGCAGTAAAAACAAAAGCATATAATCCCTTTGGTGTTAGGTAATTATCATATTGATTTACTGATTTAATGCCTTAAGGATCTTTTTTGTATCATATTTTTAATCAAATTGCGTACAATTTACTAATTAAAATTGATTAATTACTGGAAATTACCCAGCTTTTCCTCTCTCTTTACATAAATTTTATTATATCTGTTAATTAAAATGGGAAAAAGTATAAATTGTATTAAGGAAATAATTTTTTTTTATATGTTTTTAAAATAAATTAGTTCAGTAATGAGTTACAGTTTAATAGTTGGAATTGTTTTAATAAATGTTTAGACTTTGAAAAAGACGTTGTTTGGAAATAGTTATATTTTGAAATAAGTTTGTACATTGATGTCATATTTATCAGTTTGCGCGGGAAATCATTGCGACACTGCGTGCGCCACGCTGCGGGCGCTAAAGCTGCGAAGCGCAAGTGTTCGTTGCTTGCGTGGTCTTCTGCTACAGCGACCGAAAACTCCGCGGAACTTGTTTAAAAATACCGCAGACGATGGCGAAGCGAGAATTATTGAGATTCCATCCCACGAACGCAGACGCATGGAATTTGCGATTTCATCACCACATTCCAATATGCGGTTCTACCACAATCATAAACAAAATGGTGGAAAGACCAATAATAAAACCATTGAGCGATAAAATGATTCAAAGAAGAACATGAACAAAAATAAACTACACAAACTTAGAAATAAGAAAATTAACGTATAGAAAAAAAAAAAAAAAAAAAAAAAAAAGAGGGCTCAAAATTAGGGGGGGAAAAAGGGGGGGCGCCAACCCACGCGCTTCTCACATCGGCTTGGCACACACCTATCTTTCGAACGGTACGGTGCCAAAAAAACTACGGGTGCCCAAAAAAGCATAGGTTAGGTTCCGGCTGGGCAGCTCTGCGCGGCACATCGTTCTCCACAAATGGCTCTCCTACTACTATATATATTACATATGTTATATATAATAATATATATATCTATAATATATAATTATAGTATATAATTATATATATATATAATATAAATATATATAAATAATAGATATATATATTAATATATAATATATATATAAATTATTATAATATATACTATCCACTATATAGTATAATATACTATATATATTATACAAAACTATATATTATATATATAAATATTTTAGTGCTTCAAACATCTATTATTTTATTCGGTTTAGGAAAAAAAAAAAAATTCGGATACATTCGTGTATTGCTATATACCATTATTAATAGGCTCATAAATCTCAGGAAACTGAGTAAAAAGTCGTATTCCTTCAAGAGCACAATGTGATTAACAAATTTTTGACTGACATTGTCAAATTGGATTAAAGAAAAACCTAATTGAAAAAAATCGGAAGGGCATGTGAAAACTTTATTTCTTTATGGGGAGGAGCGCTATTCTACTCGCGAAAAGAGAAAGAGATGAGAGATGAGAGAGCAGAGAGAGAGAGAGAGACGAATGAGAGAGAAGAGAGAGGAGAGAGCGTGAGAGAGAGAGAGAACGGAGGAAGAAGAAATTTAGATTTGTACTAATCTAATAATTAATCATTAAGCCTATTTTTAAATTCACAAGAAAGAGAGAGAGAGGAGAGAGACAGACGAAGAGAGAGAAGAGAAGATAAAGGAGAGAAGAGAGAGAGACGAGAGAGGGAAGAGAGAGAGAGAGTAAAGAAGAGAGAGAAGAGAGGAGAGAGCACAAAGATAAAGACTTCAACGAACAACCCAATAGTTGCCACATTTTATAACAAAATTCACATTCCAAGCCACATAGAGGTAGGCAAAACGACGGTGACATATTATAAAATTTCAATAGGCCCATTCTCGCAATTAGCACCTCATTTTTATCAGTCTTTGATTTCTTAGTCTCCTTTTCTTATCTCGATATCTATTCAATTGGAAACACATTAATTTTTCAGATGCTAAAAATACTGTATAGTAATTAACAGTAGTAATATTATAATATATATATAATAAGTATATAAATATATATATTACGTATATATATATATAATAGTCATATATTAATATAGATAATATATATACTATATCAAATATTAATACTATATACGTGTCTGATGTTATGTTTCTAGACTCGATTCTTTAAACGCTTTTCTCATGCTTGAGACCTATATATATATATTATTACTTTAATATTTATTATTATATTCTATAATTTATATATCGGGTAATATAGTAACGTGACATTTTCAATTGTATGACGGTATCACCGTATTATTATGAACGGTTACTTTTAAATTGTTTATATTGCACCAATTGAGGCACTACTAATTCTTACATAAACAAACATACACACACACCAATACTGTACACGCCAGCATAACATGCAACTACTAATAATATAATATATATATACATATATAATATAGACTAGAGTATCTTAATATAATACCTACGATATATAATCCAGTTATTATATATAATAGTATATATATAGTATGTATATAATATAGTATATATGATATATATAAATATAATATAATATATATATATAATATCTATTACTTATAATATATATAATATAATATCATTATAATAATATATATATATAATATATAATAATATATCATAGTATATATATATAATATAACTATATTAATAACAATATAATATATATATATATATATATATAACTATATATTATATATACTATATATAATATATATTATTATGATTATATATAATATAATATACGAGTCACTGCTGATTCAGTTTTTACGAAAATAGCTTTGCGGTTCGCGTTTCGTCCCCTTGATACTGCTATATATGATAGCATGCATTTCATAGCGATGCTTGGAAACCCAAAGTAATACAAATATTTATGCATAATATTATATTAAATATATACTATACATATATACTATAATACATATATCTCATATTAATATATTAATATAATAATATCAATAGTATAATTATATAATATATATATCATATATATATAGTATATATATACTAATTAAAAAAAAAAACTTAACTTATCTCTGCTTAATTTATTTACTTTTTTAATACATTAAAAGCGTAAAGCAGTAAAACGAAGGACCAAAAAAAGTAAAAACGAGAAGCAAAGATTTTAAATATAATGAAAGCAAGCTTTCGACCTATTCAAGGAAGCTTAAACCACAAAGGAGGAAAAATTTTAATAATGAACAATG
This sequence comes from Trachelipus rathkii, assembly GCA_015478945.1. NCBI lineage: Eukaryota > Metazoa > Arthropoda > Malacostraca > Isopoda > Trachelipodidae > Trachelipus > Trachelipus rathkii. The sequence continues at coordinate 32,593 of JABUQX010033962.1, read as the reverse complement.
GAAAGCTTAGTTAGTTCTCGACCAATTTCTAAGTATATCCAAGATTGCCCCATTTATAAACCATTTTTACTCTTATTAATCAAATTATCTTAGCGGTGTATTAATTTTTATTTTTTATGGATTTTGGTAGAAATTGTTTTTTTTTATATAATAAATGATTGGAAGAATTTTTTTTCTCTACTTTATTGTAAATTAAAATTATTTAACTATTGCAATTCGACTTCACTTTGCAATTTCCATTGCCTTTTTTGGTAGCAAACAGAAGTTACAGTCGCTATCATATCTTCTAACAAAAACCATATAAGTTACTACTTTATCTCCTTACTCTCATGGCCGTTCATTACCTTCTACTTTACATTATTGTTGAATCATCTCTCATCTTTTTATGTCAACCGAAAATTTTTCATTTCAAGAATTCTTGCAACAATTTTTGATTATAAAATTCCTGGATATTACAAATTCTTCATATTTTCATAAATTTTGCACATTAATTTTTATTAAGAAGTGTTTGGACGATAAAATTGACCAATACCAATTTGGTAAAATTTTATCAATTTAGTTGAATGAGAGAGAATAACATGATTCCATTTAAGAATGCCTAACTGGCAGATTCATAATAAGTTATAATATTTTTGTTGGTCCTTCCAGGTACTGGTGACGAGTATTCTTACTAAATACATTGTCGTGTGGCTAGAATGTACCTTAGTTATAGTGTTTGCTATTTTTAGTAGTTGGTCTATGTATTATATTGACCTTTAATTTGTGTAGTATATTTACAATCCTTAGGGTACGGGGTGTGTTTTGAATGTTGCATAAGGATGTAATTGATGAATATTTACTTTAGATTGACTGGGACAATCTTGCTAGGCCAGGTGATTTCTTATGGTCTCAGTGTTTCCTATGTTCCCATGTAACCATATTCGTAACTCCGTCTTAAAAGTATGCCCAGGAACACCTATAGGAGTTTATCGCAACTTGACATCGGCTTTTAAAATTTCGCTTAATGAAATTCTACCTATGCCAAAGAAAAAAGAAAAATTTTCTGGCAGGAAAAGCAATAATTTTAACTTCCACCTCATAAAAACGAGCTTATTGATATAAAAAAGTAACTGCAAGGAAAGAAAATATAATGACTAGACAGAGTAAAACTGAAGATAACAAAATATGAAAAAAAACAGGTAACAGAAGATATGAAAACGATTGTGAGTGCATGATCTGAAAAGGTTTATATTCTGAACCGTTGAAGAATGTATCACTTGCAATATTTATCTGTGCTGTAAACAAAACTCCTGTAAAGGATTCGCCAAAAATAAAGAGAAGTGGCAGTATTTATATGTGATTATTGCTATTACCACAAATAACAAAGGAAATTATATATATATATATATATATATATATATATATATATATATATATATATATATATATATATATATATATATATATATATATATATATATATATATATATATATATATATATATATATATATATATATATATATATCAGAGGAGACTCCTATACTCGTGTTGCTCGTGCTTAGCACGAGTTAACATTATAGAAATGATCGATCTTTTACAAATTTCATAATATTACGATAAAATTTTCTTATTTTTTGGCGGAAATTGGTCAAATGAATGAAAATATTGCAAAATGAATATAAAAGATTATGTAAAATTGAAATCAAAAAGTGTCCATCGCAATTTAAATAATAAATCTATTTTTAAATCAATGTCAATTAAAAGGAGACGCTCGTGCTCGAATAAAATAGCAGAGTTTGTGTTTGTGTGTGAATTTAGAGTATAAAATTGACTATATTGTTGCCTTTGGCTTCTCATAGTTATATTTTGATGTTGCTACAGGCAAGAGACATTGCCATTCTATGTATAAATAAGGTGAGAATATTTTAATATTTTAGAAGTATATATATATATATATATATATATATATATATATATATATATATATATATAAAGAAATATATATAGTATTTATATGTATATATATATATATAACATATATATATATATAAAGAGTTATTTTATATATATATATATATATATATATATATATATATATATATATATATATATTATTATTATATATATATATATATATATATATATATATATATATAGAGAGGAGAGAGAGAGAGAGAGAGAGCCCGAGTAGTAAAAAGTTACTGGATGGCGCTGATATATATATATATATATATATATATATATATATATATATATATATATATATTATATATATATATATATATATTATATATATATATATATATATATATATATATATGTTATTATATATAAATATATATATATATATATATATATATAATCAATATATATATATATAATATAATTAATATATATATATATATAATTAATATATATATATATATATATATATATATATATATATATTATATAGGCGACTTAACCAGTATATATATATATATATATATATATATATATATATATATATATATATATATATATATATATATATATATATATATATATATATATATATATTTATAAAAATAATATATTTTTATATATTTTTTTATAGAAGAGACTCTTGACGCCACCAGACTATTTTTAGTTTTTTACACTAAAGTACTATAATATTTAAAATAGATAACTATATTTACCTTTAATAATTGTTCTTCCGGTTGACGAATTCCGAAGTTCAGTAAAGTTATTTGAGTACACGATTGGAAGGCCTTCCTAAATACTCTTTTAGAGAACAATTACTTAAATTATCATTAATTAAGACAGTTATTATGACAAGATGATGATTTATTATTACGGATAGGAATTTCCAAAGGTTTTTGAAAGGGTTTCCTCTCATTTTAAAGGATTCGTTAATCCTTACTTTAATTAACTTAAACTTTATACAAGTTAACTTTAACCGTCTTAAAGAAGCTGTGATCGAAGTGGCATAACTTATTGAAAACTGCCGTGATCAATTTAATTAACATTAATAAAAAGAAAAAGACACTTATTGTTTATCTTTCACTTTAAGTTACTAAACGGAGTGTATTTTAAATACATAATACACAATACTAGTTCTATACTGACAAGTTACTAGCAGAATACTGACGGAGTACACAATACACAATACGTGTTGACTAAGTACGTAAGAACGGCATACTGTTCAAATACTGGAAAAATTTTATACTGACCGCGTTGGTGTCATGTGACCTGGCGGATGAATATTACTGCAATATTTAAGTCGAAATTTTACTGTTATTTATTTTTACTGTGGTTTAATATTTAATGATGAAAAATGTACAATTTCATGAATAATTTTTCACACACTCCGGGCAGAGGATTGCTTCAAAAAGAAGCAATACAATACCCTTTGTGTTTACTTAAGCTGTGTGCTTGCGTTTCCTTTTATATTATTTATTTTATTATTACAAATATATTTTACTTTTTCTTTTTACTTAAACCTTAAATCTACCTTAAAATTACCCTAAACCAATCTTAATAATTTATTTATGCAATTTAATTTATAGATCAGCTAAATTGGATTGCATAAACTGCCTCTGTTTAAGAGCAGCTTTTCTCATAGGTCTTTTATTATTGGCTTTATTATTATTATTTACTCCAGAAGGTCCAGGTCTGTTGCTGTTGTCATTCTGTACAGGTGTTGTATTTGATAAACTACCACCTCCTGTATTTAATTCGAGGGGGTAAAGGTTGCTGATTGAATGCAATCCTACTTCACCAGAACCTGTTTTTAATTTGACTGATCTGATGTTATTATCGTGACCAATTATAACATCCAACACTCTACCTAATTTCCAAAATGGGCGTGGTTTATTGATGTCCTTTATTAGCACCACATCACCTATTTTTACTTTATCTTCCCAAATACCCTGAAACAAGTGTCTAGACCGTTCCCGGAGACTTAGGAGATATTCCTCATGCCACAAACACCTGAACTCTTCATAGAGTTCATTTTGTTTTATGAGGGTAGAATCTAGTACCTCCTTGTTGGGTGCACTGCCCATCTGATATTCTATATCAAAATTACTTTTAAATATTAAATTACTATTAAACATGACTTTCAAAAAACAATTGGGCGTTATTGCCTCCAACTCAGAGGTACCAGATCTATAGGTTAGGGGTCTGGAATTGATGGCATTTTCTATGTCAGACAGAGTGGTTAGAAGTTCAAAATAGGTCACTTTACTCTTTCCAACAGCTTTATACAGACACTGTTTCATTACTTTTATTAACCTTTCCCAATGGCTACCTTGCCATGGAGAAAAGAGGTTAATTTTTACATGTTTGATCTGATTTTTATCAAACTCCTCCTTGAAAGCATTGGTATTAAAGGACTCTTCTATTATATTGCACCCTTTATTAAAATATAAAGCATTGTCACTATAGATGTACGATGGTATACTAAATTTGTTACAAAACCTTTTGAAGGCTAACAGAAAGTCAGAGGTGTTCATAGAGGGTACTAGTTCTAAGTGTACAGCTCTGATGTTTAAGCAAGTGAAAATTAAGATATACATTTTCTCTAACTTTGAGGTGTTGTTTTTGACATATACATGAGAGGTGAAATCAATACCTGTGTGTTGGTAAGGTTTTATGAGATTCATGTGTGTTCTAGGTATGTCAGTGAAACGTGGGTACCTGTAAGAAAGAGCATTGTACTTCTTGCATGTAATGCACTCTAATAAAACAGATCTTACTACAGCTCTACCCTTAGGTATCCACACACCTTGATTTCTGATGTAATTAAGAGTAGTACCAATGCCAAGGTGCTTTACTTGCTCATGGGCATATTTAATATATAGCAATGTAAAGCCATGATTTCTTCCCATTAATATGGGATTAGCTTGTTCATAGCTAATAAGAAGAGCCTTATTAATCCTGCCCTTACTTCTTAAATAGCCTTTTTCGTCAAGGAAAAGATTCAAGTTCAAAACTAAGGGAGGAATTTCTGAGTCTTTCAAGGAAGTTACTTTTACCTTCTGTTTATATTCATTTAAAAAATTAATTTCATTAGCAAAGGATTGAAGTTGATTTATTTTAAGCCAATACCTTACAGACTTTTGCTGGTAATCTATATTTACTTTAATTTTACTAAGCCATTTAAAAATCCAGGCAGTGATTCTTAAGACTTTTCGATAGCATGAATATTTACTTAAATCTAAAATACCAATACATGAATTATTAACAATATTTATATTTACCATTAATAGAGGTAAGGATTCTTGTGGTACACTCAACATAGGATACTTGGGCCAATTGTCTAAATCATTAGTTAACCAAACTGGACCATAGTACCACAGAGCAAATATTTCTTTGTATTTTTTAAAAGTTAAACCCCTAGTTAAAAAATCACCAGGATTTTCTGCTGTATTTACATATTTATAGTACACATTTACCTTGTACTTCTTACTGATGGAAGTAATTAAGCCATCCATTTCATTTATTCTATTTTTTAAAAACTTAGATTTTACTTTGGTTTGTCTGGTTAATAACCAGCTCAAAACTACTTGTGAATCCACAGCAATATTAATGAATTCAAAATAAATATTACTATATGCTTCCAAAATATTAGGTAAGCATTTCAAGGCCAAAATAACCCCCATCAGCTCCAGGGAAGGGATACTTAACTCCCTAGGCCTATTGGCAGGAGCTACCTTGGCTTTAGCAAATATAAAGGAGCTTTTATTATCATTATCCACTCCATAACATACAAATCCATAAACACTTTCAGAACTGTCACAAAAAAGATGTAAACCATACTTATTCCCTTTCAGAAAGAGCCCTCCTAGGTATTGCAATCGTATCCAGATGTTCGCAGTTATTGCGCAGTTTATACCACTCTTTCAGTATCTCTTCAGGCACTCTTTCTTCCCAAGCCAAATTTTGCTGCCACACTTGTCTCATCAACAATTTACCCCTAACCAAAATAGGAAGAGCAAAGTTAAGAGGATCGAAAAGCTTGGAAATCTCAGACAACAATTGACGCTTAGTTGAAATACTCTCCAGATATTCTACTTTATTAATATGCATACAGTCAGTCACCACATTGAAACTATATCCCAAGATCTTTTCATAACAACTAGAATGCTCTACAAAGGAGTTTTCTTCCTTGAACTTAACACGCAAAGCATCTGAGTTGCTATTCCAAGATCTCAAGATAAAACCCCCTTCTTCCATTCGTTTCTTACATTGATGATATATACCTACTATCTCACTTTCTTCTTGCATGCTTGTAAATATTAAATTATCCACATAGAAACCTGAGGATAATATTTCAGTACATCTATCATGTGGATACTTAGAAGCATGATATTTCATTATATAATGCAAGATAAATGGGGAAGATGTAAACCCAAATATTAATGTTAGGTACCTATAAGCTTCCAGTTGCCCGTTATTAAACCACAAGAAAGTGAACCTATTCATGTCCACTTCTTCTTTTAACCTAATCATCAAAAACGCCTGTTTTACATCGCTCATCACAACAGTACGATTAGTTCTGAACACAAGTAGTAGCTTTAAAAGTGAATTCATGAGGTCATAACCACTGTAAGCTGCTTCATTCAAAGATGGAAGAGTTTTATTACTTTTAAGTGAACAATTAAAAACTGGTCTTATTTTAGTGGTTACTTGTTCCGTTTGCCTTATTATAGGTCGATGAGGAATGAATTTATATTTACTAATATCTGAAGCATCATTAAAATTTATATTTACTTTTTCAATTATTTTATCATTCAATTGATCTTCAAAAACCTTATTATATTTACTTATTAAATTATTTTGAGTTAATTTATTAAACACTCTATTAGCTATATTTAAAGATATTTTAAAATTATTAGGAACTAATTCTATTTTGTCTTCATACCAAGGAAGGCTTACATGATAATGGTTGTCTTTGAAAATCATATTCTGATTAAATAATTGAACCTGACATTTATCTACAGTGTTCAGAATGTCTTCGTCTTGCTTGATACCTAAGGATTCCAGGCTAAAAAGATTTTCCAAACCATTGTCAATATCTGAATCCAAAAACTGTTCAATGGGATTGAAATAACTTTTGGATGGTTCTAATACAAAATACACTTGTGTATTCAGCCTTCTGTTATTACATTCAGAATCAATTTTATGAATTACAGCATTATTTGTTTCAACTTTTGACTGAGTTATGAAATTACTAACTTTATTACTTTTTCTGGTTTCAACCAAACGTACAATTTGTTCTCTACTTAAAAAATTATAAATATTACCTATTGGAATTAATTTATTATTGCCAATATGTAAACAATGACCACTAGCAAAAGGTACAGTCTGAAAGGATGGAAACAAGTCTATAATTTCTATACCAAGTAAAACATCTACTTTAATATGACTATTTACATGTGAATCATTAAAATTACTATCTGCAAAATTTAAACCATTAAGTTTCATATTTTTAATAACATCAGGAATGCCATCTACTTTATAATTTATATTTAATTCATCATCTATTAGAAAAGGAATGAAAACTATTCTTTTAAAAACTCTGACTCCAATCAATGTTTGATGAAACCTTTTAATTTTAGAACCAATGAAAGTTTGAACTTCATATTCTATTATAGGAAGACTATTTATATTAGATATTAGCTTTTCAGCAGCTTCTCTAGAGATATAAGATCTACTTGACGCTGTATCGATTAAACATCTGAAAGCCTTTTCTTTACCATTGAAAACCATATTTAAAGAAGTGGTAGGCGGAATATATTCATTCTCTAAACTTTGATGAAAAGTTATGCAATGATTGGTCGTTGTATTTACCACCTCACTATTATTAACATTACACAATGGTTGTATGTGTGATCTACTTCCACATTTACACGGAAACCTCATTTTATTATTATTACCAAAACATTGTGCTTGTGGATGATTGCCAGCACACTTTTCGCATAACCCCAACTCTTTTACTCTATTAATTCTGCCTTCAAAATTGCTATAAACAGGACAAAGTCCTAAAGAATGAGGCCCAGAACATAGTTTACACTTTTTTTCAACCTCTTTTACTTTACTCGAGGTTTGAAAATTTGCCAAAGAATGTTGTTTACTTGTAGCATTATTTTGAGATGTTTTTTCTTTTTGAGTAGTAACAAGTGTATTTTTGCTTTTGAGTTTGGCACTTACTGTTCTTTCTGAGGAAGAACTAGTACTAATTAAGGTTTTAACTATATCCTGATAATTGTCAAGAATTTCATTAATATCAGGATAATTGTGCCCTACTTTTCTTATCAGGTCCTTCAAAAATACTTTAGGTAGCTTTTTTACTACTATATGTGACAACAAACAACAGCCTGGACTCTTTGAGATTGTAAAATCCAAATTATGCACCTTTAGATCATAAATAATTGCCCTGATTTTATTTAATGCATTTTTTAAAGATAAAAAATCTTTATCATATTTAGATTCTATATTAATAGCTATCAAAGAGGCAAACAAGTCATTTGTTATTGTTGTTACATCCAAATATTCAGCTTTCAACAATTCTAATGCTACTTTATAATGTTCAGGTATGATTGATAAATGTGAGACAATACTTAAAGGATAATCCTTCAAAAAACTTAAAAGGTACATTAATTTAACAGAGTCATTAAGTTTAGGGTTATTTCCAACAATATTCATAAACTGATTTAAAAAAACTTGAAAACTAATTTTATTTAAATTTCCATCAAAAATAGAACAACTCATTGTGGGCAATTTTACATTAGTAGTGTGATCAATGTTATTTAAGGCTTCCACAAAACTATCAGAAATATTAGGTTCTGTTTTAACAGTCTCTTTACTTAAAATAAATTCATTAAAAACACTTAATTTAATTTCTAATTCTAAATAATAATCACTTTGACTTTCTATTTCAGAGTCCATATTTAGGCCTTCAAGCTCAGATTCCATCAAAACATCAATCATGCTTTCATCAAATTCTTTGATTTTTAACATCAAATTATTTATTTCATTTATTTGAGATTTGCAAAAAATAATACCCAAACTGTCATTAGTTTTCAATTCATTTAATTTATTTATTATTTTAGTAATGCGAGTCTTTATATTAGTCCTCAACTTTTTAAATTTGATAAATTTGTCCATTTTGTTCAAAAATGCTTAATTCTAAAATATTTGCTTATAATTATACCTGATATTGTGTCACCAATATGAATTAAAAATTATATAGGCCTACAACTACCCTAGGCTTTCAAAAAACTTTTATCAAAAACTGAATTTCAGTCCTAGGGGTAGCCTATATTACAAACATTATTTTTCATTTTCATTAAATTTACCAAAATTTTCAAGGAAAACGCAAACACACTGCTTTGTTTATATTACAAAACATTAATTATTAGAAATAATTATATTATTATTACAAATAAGCTTCAATAATGCGGTCAAAATTAAATACATTATTAACAACACAATGACAACAAAAAACTGAATTTATATCGATTATTTAAAGTATGATATTTTAATCGATATCACAAAAATATCGATTATTTAAACTATGATATTATAATCGATATCACAAAAATATCGATTATTTGGAAGAATGATATTATAATATTATAATATTATTGAAAATAATATAGCAATATTAAAATCGATTATCCTATTACTATAAAAAAGACTATTTACAAAAACCTTTCAATACCAATGGAATTCCCTACCATTTTGAACACGTGATTTAATTTATTGCGCCACATATAACGCATGCGCAGAACTTTAATTTAATAACTTTTAAATTTCTACACAAGTTTAAATTTTTATTAACTTTTCACTTTTAATTAAAGCACTTGTTCAATTAATAACTTTTCAAATTATGCACTTGAAGAAATGTTAAAAAGTTAAGGGTTTTTTAATAACAAAATTTTCAATGTCTAAGGCTTTGAAGTAACCTTTTTAAATTAAGTAAAGCGATCGCATAGATCGCAAACCCTTTCAAATATATCAAAAATTATATTTTTGCATAATTTTCGATAGAAGAGGCTCTTGACGCCACCAGACTATTTTTAGTTTTTTACACTAAAGTACTATAATATTTAAAATAGATAACTATATTTACCTTTAATAATTGTTCTTCCGGTTGACGAATTCCGAAGTTCAGTAAAGTTATTTGAGTACACGATTGGAAGGCCTTCCTAAATACTCTTTTAGAGAACAATTACTTAAATTATCATTAATTAAGACAGTTATTATGACAAGATGATGATTTATTATTACGGATAGGAATTTCCAAAGGTTTTTGAAAGGGTTTCCTCTCATTTTAAAGGACTCGTTAATCCTTACTTTAATTAACTTAAACTTTATACAAGTTAACTTTAACCGTCTTAAAGAAGCTGTGATCGAAGTGGCATAACTTATTGAAAACTGCCGTGATCAATTTAATTAACATTAATAAAAAGAAAAAGACACTTATTGTTTATCTTTCACTTTAAGTTACTAAACGGAGTGTATTTTAAATACATAATACACAATACTAGTTCTATACTGACAAGTTACTAGCAGAATACTGACGGAGAACACAATACAATATATGTAAGTTGATCTAAGTACGTAAGAACGGCATACTGTTCAAATACTGGAAAAATTTTATACTGACCGCGTTGGTGTCATGTGACCTGGCGGATGAATATTACTGCAATATTTAAGTCGAAATTTTACTGTTATTTATTTTTACTGTGGTTTAATATTTAATGATGAAAAATGTACAATTTCATGAATAATTTTTCACACACTCCGGGCAGAGGATTGCTTCAAAAAGAAGCAATACAATATGTTATAATATATATATAATATATATATATATATTATTATATATATATATATAAAAAATATTATTATATATATATATATATATATATATATATATATATATATATATATATATATATATATATATATTATTATTTTTTTTTTTTTTTATATATAATATATATATGAAATTCTTTTATATCTGTTATTATTATTGTTATTATGGTTGTTGTTAAGATACATTAGGTTATTATTATGCATAACATACATACATACATGTTACAATATATATATATATATATATATATATATATATATATATCGTAAAATTTGAGTTATTGTTCATATAAAATACGAGATATAAAAGAGAAATCATTTGTTGAATTTGTTTCTGTTTCAACTTATTTTTTTCCTAAATCGCTGAAGGGAATCTTCTTTATTTGAAAAGAAAAGAAAAAAGAAAAGAGGAAAGAAAAGAAAGATGATAATAAATAATGCCTTTGATATTGAATAGCTTTTTAAAAAGTCTTTAGATGCTGATCAGAAGAGTCATGGAATATATTAAATATTTTTTTTTGACATCAAAATTAGATTTCGTAAATTTCAGGAAATATATATTTTTTAATTCTCTTAAATTTAAAAATATTTTTTATAGTTATATGTTTTATTAAATTATTCTAGAATAAAAAAATGAATTTGGTTTCCAGGTTGTTGCTATTTTTATAGTGATTATATAATTATTTTTGAAACTATTTCAAATCACAAAATCATTTCTATCGTTAATTAAAATACTTCGAAATTTTGTGATCATATATCATTTGATTTTTTTTTTTTAAATTTTTTTATATTAAATAAACAATGAAAATTTTTGAGTCCTGAATTTAGACTAAATTATGTTAACTATGAATGGGAAATATTAAAAGTATGAAATAAATTTTAGCTCACAAAAGTATATTTCAAAATAACGTTCTTGAAAATATATAAAGTTTAGCTTTTTGATTTCTAAAAATTTATTTAGCCAATTGAATATTGTGGGCAGCAAGGCTTTTTAATTTGCCAACACTCACGTGAGAGCAACATTATATTTAAATTATATAACGCCATCTTTCTGAATTCCAAGACGTAGATCATTACCAGGGAAAATAATCTAAGATGATTCAAACATTATTTGCACTCAGAGTGTACATCTTTGATTACTTCTTTTTCATTGGAATTAATAAACTTGGTCATAAATGTTTCTTTTCAGGACTTTATGATTTAACAACAATTGTTCCAATTGACATGAGAGTTTCAAGTCTCTTTGACTATATGTATTGCTTCAAATGCCTGACCTCGAAAAGGACAAAGAACTTTAAATTAACACACTTTATCTTCATCCACTATCTAAAGAAAATTCTTTCCACTCACTCTTCGACTTTCAAACATAAATTCGTGTATTTAATTAATTACTCAGCTCAGTTGTTGCTTAATAAATTATATATATGATATATATAAGCAGCAAGGGTATATATGTTGTTATATATATATATATATATATATATATATATATATATATATATATATATATGGTATATATAGCGTATATATATATATATATGTATATATATATATATATATATATATATGGTATATATATATATATATGATATATATATATATACATAATATATATATATATAGGTTATATTATATATACATAAGTTATTATATATATATATATATGTTATATATATTATATATATATATATATATACATATATATATATATATATATCTTCAAGGCGGCATAGAGGGTTAAGTATATATATGAGTTATATAAAGTATATATAATATATATATATATATATATTATATATATATATATATGTATGAGCATATTATATATATATATATATATAAACAGAGATTTTCATATTGGCAGGGCATATATATATATAAAGAAAGATTTTGAAAGTTATATATATATATATATGTATATATACGTATATGTTAAGGTTGGTTAAGTTATATATACATATTATTACATAAATAGAGATAGCATGTATTTATATGATATACGTATATACATATATATATATATATATTAGAGCATATATATATATACATATACATATATATATAAGGTTGAAAGAAGAAGGAAGAAGGCTGGCTAAGGCTGCTGGGTTGCTATGCTGAAAAAGCAAGCATATATACGCATATATTATTATTATGCTGGTTATTATATATTACACATATATTATTATATTACTGAGCGTTGAGGTTATTACATATATATATATATATACTGGCTGGTTATTATGGTGAAGAAATATAAGGTTAAGTATATATATATATATATATATATATATATATATATATATATATATTATATATATATATATATGTTATATATACATATATATATATATATGTATATTGTATACGAGTGAACGTGCATTTAGAAGCTTCATTGTAATCTCCGAGCTGGATATTAATAGTGTTCTTGAACCCTTTAAGAGAGGCTTTAAACTGAAAACATAATTTATTTGGAGAATTTAAATCACTGCTTCTCAAAAACAAAACTTATTTAAAATTTTTCCTCTATCTATCTTTTTTTTTTTGGATATTTTTTTATTTATTTATTTTTAGGCAAATAAAGCGTTTCTTTCTTCGAATTTGTTTTATGTTTTTTATTCATTTTTAGTTTTATTTTAATTTAGTAAACTATCTCTCTATACACACATACACACACACACACATATATATATATATATAGTTTATATATATATATATATATATATATATATAGGTATATAAGTATATATATATATATATATATATATATATATATATATATATATATATATATAATCCTAAACAAGAAAAATCTATATAAAAAGTACACCAAAGATATATATATATATATATATATATATATATATATATATATATATATATATATATATATATATATATATATATATATATATAATATATATATAATATATATACTATATGTATATACATACATATATATATATATAAGGGCGTATATATATATATGGCGTATAATAGAAGAAAGAAATATGAAGAATAAAATATTTTGAAAAAATAAGAATCAATAGATGAAGAAGAAAGAATATATAAAGAAAATAAGAGAATATAGAAATAAAATAATTCTTTATCTTATTCTTATTATCTATATTATATATTTAAATAGTCATATATATATATATATATATATATTTCTGTATATATAATATATATATATATTATATTATTAATATATATATATATATATATAAATATATATATATATATATATATATATATATATATATATATATATATATATATATGATATATATTAAAAGGGCCACGGAGATGGTTTTAATAAAGTGGAAGTGGATGAACGATAGCTTCCTGCTGGAGCCGGGCGTGGGATATATAGTGGTGAGTAAGGTTGAATTTAACGGCTGGGAGGCCGAAGGAAGTGATTTGTTTCTATTAAAAATGCCTGGAAGAGAGAGGAATGTGAGTTTGGCAGAGGCGAGAAGAAATGTACAATAGGGACTGAGAATGGCAGGGCTTTACGAGGTGGTATGGTTGTGGCCAGCCGGCCAAGTGGATGAACCCACCTGACGAGATGCAATAGTGAGGGGTCCTGTCAAAACCCTTGAAGCTCTAGGGGTGGATTCTTTTCCTTATTGCAGCTAGTCCTCACTGAAATGTATGTAAAGAGGGCGGTAAGGCTGTATCTCTTTGACCTTGCGTCATATTCTTCACTACTTCTGTTTCAAGTGCGTGTTTTGCAAAGTTACCCCAAAGCCCTGTGGGAGAGAACTGTGTGGGTCTGGTGATGATGATGATTTGATGATGATGATGATGATGATGATGATGATGATGATGATGATATTTACATGACGATGATGATGTGAAGATGTTATGTAAAGTAATGATAATAAATGATGATGATGATGATGGATACGCATATGCATTATATAGTATTTTAAGAGCACTACATATTAGTTATTAAGTTATTATTATGGTACAGTAGTTATATATATATATATATATATATATATATATATATATATATGTTATATATATATATATATAAGGTATATAATATATATATGAATGGTTGTTATTATATTTATTACATATATTACATATTATTATATTATACATATATATATATATTACATGAGTTATTACAGCATATTATGCTAAGAGCAGCTATTATGTTTTAAACTTATTCTTATTTTTCGTTTCATTCCATACATATATATATGAGTATATATATATATATATATATATATATATATATATTATTATATATAGGCATATATATATGTATATATATATATATTATATAAGGTTATATTATGTTATATATATATATACATATATATATGTATATATATATATTATATATATATATATATGAGGTTATATATAGTATATATATATATGTTATTAATATTAATATAGATATTTGTTATGAGCATATATATATATATATATATATGTTATAGAGAGAGAGAGAGAGAGAGAGAGAGAGAGAGAGAGAGAGAGAGAGAGAGAGAGAGAGAGAGAGAGAGAGAGAGAGAGAGAGAGAGAGAGAATTAAATTGGTTAACATAAATTTACTATAAAACAAGCCTGTCTCTATAATCTACAAACTAAAGTCTAAACCCATGTAATTAAAACAGTAAAACGAAATAACAAAGAATATAAAAACGAGAAACTAGGATTAAAAATATAATTGAAGCGAAGCTTTCGACCTCCACACCCGAAAGTCTTTCTTTATTCAAGGAATTATAAAGATAGAAAGAGGAATTAATTTAAAATGAAAACTGGACATCTTTAGTTGGTTCGACCAAACATCTAATGTATTTTTTCAAGAAGCCCTTTATAACGTTTTTCCTCCATTAATAAATTATTTAACAGGTTATCAATTTTTATTTCTCTTGATTTTTGTTGAAATTTTTTGTATTTTTTTATAATAAATGATTCGATGAGTTTTCTTTTCTCAACATTTTTGCAAGATAAAATTATTTTAGCAGAATTCATATTGATCGTATGATTGTGTTCATTCTTATGCTGGTACAGAGCAGAGTTCTATTTCCCACACCCCATACTATGACCATGTTGATATGAACGTCTTTTGAAATCATCGGTTTCACCGAAATATTTTTCATCACAATTATTGCAAGCTATACTATAAATTCCTGTATTACAATCTTCATTATTTAATTGAATTTTTGACATAAATTTCTTCTTAAGAGTGTTTAGAACTGACTGAATTAATGATACTGAATTTGATAAAATTTTATTCATTTCGGGTTCAATATGAGAGGGAATAACCATTATTTCATCCTTTTTATAAGTTTTTTGAATGGTTTCACTCAATGAGTATAATTTTTTTCTTGCTTTATGGAAAGCTTTGTTTATTGCATATTCAGGGCAATACAACGAATTAAACATGCTTTTCGCAAATTTCAACTCATTATCCAGATACTATAGGCCTCATATTTTCATAGTTCTATGAAATTGTTCTGTAATAACGCCTACTTTTGTGCTATAGGAGTGTATAGAGTACCAGTGAATATAATAAGCATTAGAAAACATTGATTTGCGATATTCAATAGGAAACAGGGCGAGAGTTGTCATTTTATTTTGATAATAAATATTCATAATATTAAATTGTGATTAAAACAAATTCAAAATATTAATCGAATTAACTCCAAAACATACACAGAAAAAAACTTTATTTCAAAAAGCGAAATTCTGCCAATCAATGGCCCAATCATGAATTGTCATTTCCCAAATTAATTTAATTTGACCTGATATTATTCCTTAAAAACCTTATATAAATTGCTAATGACAATTTTTAAAGTAGATTTTAATCTTTAATGAAACTTCTGAATTTAATATTAATGAATAACTAAAATAGGAAGATACTATTTCATATCGCATAGAAAATATTGACACGCTGTCAAATGATTTAATTTTCATCAAACTACTTCATTAAATATACTTTACATCGCATATGATATACTTTACATCAAAACGCAATGCTATGAATTTGTTTGTGTCAAAGTCCTTGTGTTAAAATTTCAAATTAATTCATTTAAAATAGTTACCCATACGACATTTTATTTTATTTTCCTTTTTAAATTTTACAATATTTTTTTAATTAATAATGAGAAAAAGTATAAGTAAAAATTTTTATATTATATCATAATAGCATATTAATATATTTTTTTTTCAACTTTCTTTCAACCTAAAAGTTAATTTTATTGATTACAAAAATTAAACTGACAAAACTGGCAATTTTGTTAGTATGGTAAAAATTCCTGGTAGGATATAATACCAAGGCCGTTTATTATATATAAGGTTGTTAAGTTAAGCAGCAGCAGCAGCAGCAGCAGTGTAAAGATGGTTGCTGTTATGCTACAGCAGCAGCGTATAATATATATATATATATATATATATATATATATATATATATATATATATATATATATATATATATATATATATATATATATATATTTTATTTTTTTTACATTTCTTATATATATAACATGTAATTGGTCTCTTTTATTTTCGCGTTATACAGTATGTTGGTAAGAAATAAAATATTATATATTGATGCTGTAAAAAATTATATCATTGATATTTCAATCACAGTGACGTAAAATTCTCACTCCTGAGAGGAACCGGGGTTGATGGAAAATTTTATGTCAACTTGATATAATTTTTTTTCTGTGTATATAATAAAAATTAGCAAATATTTGAGCAATACGCGTCCCTGGAGTATTCAGAAATCTGTATAAATACGAGCGTGAAATAAACGGAAGCAGGTTTTACTAGACTTTCGTTTTGGTCGGAGATTCAAATGAATACGTATAAGTTCTATGTACGAGAATCGTTATGACGTATACAAATTATCAAAGAGAAAGAAATTGTCTTAAAGGGAAGCAATACGAAACCTATTACTACTTAAATTACACTTTCCAAATTCCATAGGAAAGAGACCCCGATGGAACAGAAAACTGATGACCTTTATACAGAATACAGAATATATATATATATATATATATATATAGAGCAGCATTATATATATATATATATATATATATATATATATATATATATATATATATATGAGAGCATATATATATATATATATATATATATATATATATATTAGTGATGCAGGTAACATCCGTATCCACACATCCGCACATTATTAAAGATCCGCATCCGCGCTTTGCCCTGCGGATGTTGCGCGGACATTTATTGTCGAGATTTGATAAAGAATTTTAAAATAAAAACACTAAGATGAATCTGAACGCAATGGCATAAAATGAGTTGAAGGCAATTCAAAAACGGCTTGATATTCCATATCTTGCTATTATCAAATACGTTCCAACTCGCTGGAATAGTACACTTCATTCGAAGGAAAGATTGGCATTGCTTAAAGAACCTCTTGCTTCGTACGCCAGTTCTTATTCCAAAGTTAACATTCCTACTAATGTGGAAAATAACATCATATCACACTGCATTAAGCTATTGAAACCATTTGAAGAAATTACCAAAAAACTAGCGTAGCCTCTACAGCTTCTGGTCCCTGATGGGTCTACCATTAATCTCACCCAGAAGTATTTTGAACCAATTCTCTGAATGAAAATGGTGACAGTTTAAAAAGAAGGAAGAGATGTAATAAAACTAAAGTTTAGAAAACGTGCTTTGTTTCCTTGTGGAACATTAATGACCTTCAAACTATTACAACGTACTTAGATCCCTGTTATAAAGGCAATTTTTTTTTTGAAACACAATATTAGAACAAGTTAAATCGTCATTTTATGTTGCAGTTGAAAAACTTCAATCCGAACAGTAATTTAGCCATTACCATTTAAAGTAAAAAAGCGATATCTACAGAACCAACACCTTCTACAAGTAAATCAATAACGGATTCAC
Organism: Trachelipus rathkii; assembly: GCA_015478945.1. Taxonomy (NCBI): domain Eukaryota; kingdom Metazoa; phylum Arthropoda; class Malacostraca; order Isopoda; family Trachelipodidae; genus Trachelipus; species Trachelipus rathkii. The sequence goes on along the minus strand of JABUQX010033962.1, from coordinate 13,833 downwards.
TGGAAGACTTTCTACAGTCAGTAGTGAAGAAACGCACGCATTACCAAAAGATATAGTGCAAATGATTGAAAACTATCACCAAGAAAAACGACTAGATACAAATGATGATCCTATCAGTTGGTGGAAAGTTAAGCAAAGTGTTTACCCACGCTTGAGTAAACTTGCAAGGAAATACCTGGCCTGTCTTCCAACTAGTGTTCCAAGTGAGAGAGTATTTAGCAATGCCTGGCTAATATATGATGAAAAGAGAAACAGACTCTCAGCAGAAAAGGCAGAAAAACTCATGTTTCTCAAGCACAACCTTCCTATATTTGAATTTCAATAGTAAAAAGCATATAATCCATTGTAAAATCTCTTCATTAAGGCACGGAGGTTGGGGGAAAGAGGTTGGTGGGTGCATTTGAGTTGGGTCCCTCCATCCCGCACCCTGGTGACACAATTATATTAAATAGATTGCTAAAACTCTAAATTTATTAGGCAATATACAGTAGTGAGTGAGTTATATGGTATAGTATATATATATATATATATATATATATATATATATATAAGAGTAAAGATATATCTAGAAATATATATATATATATATATATATATATATATATATATATATCAAACATCCGCATCCGCATCCGCATCCGCGGATGTTAAAATCAAGCACGCATCCGCATGAAAAATGATTATCTTCGTATCATTAAAAAATATATATATATATATATATATATATATATATATATATATATATATATATATATATATATATATATATATATATATATATATATATATATATATATACAATATATATATATATATAAAATATTGTTATGTTTAGAAATTAAATATTTCAATGGGCAAATATGTTCTGCCTTCCAAGCTTTCGAAGCCAAGGGCCCTCTTATACATATATATATATATATATATATATATATATATATATATATATATATATGTGTATATATATATATATATATATATGTTATTATTTGATTATATATATATATATTATATATATATATATATATATATATATATGGTGTATATGTTATATATATATATATATATATATATATATATATATAGATATATAAAGATATATATATATATATATATATATATATATATATATATATATATATATATATATATATATATGTGTATATGTGTGTATGTGTGTGCGCGCGTGTGTGTATGTGTTTTCATTATTGATTTATCTCCTGCTTTAGCTGAATTAATTCTTTCCCTGATTTTGTTTATAAAATCTGCTTGTGTTAAACAAATAAACATTTTAGAGGGAATGAAGAGCTTGAGAGAAATATTTTCAATAAAGCTT
>JABUQX010033962.1:0-7500 GCA_015478945.1 Trachelipus rathkii | reverse complement strand
GGATATACCACGAATGCGCAAAACTCGTACCAACTAATATGCGGATTCAGATACTTCTTCCTAATGAGAACATTAATCCCTGCCGTTAAAGTAATAGTTTTTCGAAGACGGCTTGAGTATATATAGTAGTACAGTAAAGAAGGTGGTATATATATATATTAAGTTATTATATTATTACAGTATATATATATATATATATGCTATATATATATATATATATATATATATATTTATATATATATATATATATATATATATTAAGATATATATATATATAATTATTATTACATATATTATTATTATTACATATTATTATTATTATACAGTTGGGGTTACATATTATTATTATTATTATATTACATATATTATAAATAATATTATATATATAGTATTAGTTATATACAGCTTTTATATTATATATATATATACATATATATTATTATTATTATATATTAATATGTTATTATTATTATTATTATATATATATATATTATATTATTATTACATAGCATATGCCTTCATACATATATGAGCAGTTAGCAGAAGAAGATTGTTACATATGTTATTATTATTGTTACAGCTGCTGGTATTGGGCTGGCTACATACTGTTGGCATATTGGAGCTATAGCAGCATATACATATATACAATCATATTAATGTTATAAAGAAGAAGTATATATATATATATATACATATACATATATATTATATACATATATATGAGTAGAAGAGCAGAAATGTGGTATTATATATGTAGAACATATACATACATAAGGTTGGTTAAGGCTGTTGGCTGGTTGTTATGTTGCTACTGTTGCTGCTGTATTGCTGGTTGCTACATATGTATATATATATATATGAAGATGCCCCTGCTAAAAAGTTTGTATGTGCGCTTCTATTTTGTTTTTAATAGAAAAAGATTTTGTGCAATTCTCATATTCTTGAAGGAGTAAAAATACTCTCGTTCTCCGAACAATGACATCACTTTAAAAGAAAATTGATGATAAAGATTATCATACTAAAGAAAATAAAGTTATTTCACTTTCCAAGCCAAAAAAAAAAAAAGTTTGAAAAAAAAAATCATTTTTACTCGTTTATTTTTATTTTCCTGAAAAAGAAAAAAAAGAAAAAAATCACGTCAAGTCGTTTATTTCTATTCTCATGAAATTGATTCTGTTGGCATTTTTCATTTCATAAACTCCATTTGAAAACAAACTACATACCATCCTTATCCTGAGAAAACATTTGAGAAATCCTCCCGTTTCAAAGCCCCAAAAAACAAAGGCAGAGAGAGAGAGAGAGAGAGAGAGAGAGAGAGAGAGAGAGAGAGAGAGAGAGAGAGAGAGAGAGAGAGAGAGAGAGAGAGAGAGAGAGAGAGAGAGAGAGAGAGAGAGAGAGAGAGAGAGAGAGAGAGAGAGAGAGAGAGAGAGAGAGAGAGAGAGAGAGAGAGCAAAATAAGGAGGAAAACGCAGACGTTTTGGCAATAGGAATTTACTTAAGTTTTCTCATCAATCATAGAAGATTTTAAGTCGGGAAGCGAACCTTGAAATACTAAATGGGAAATTCGTGTACTTTTAAGATTATCATTTTCTTTGGTCATTTTCAACGCTGAAAAATTGCTACGGCCAACTCCACTCCTTTTCTACTATTTTACGGTATAATGAAAACTTCTAAGCTCTTTCATATATATATATATCATATATATATTATCATATAAGGTTATACATATATATAGCAGGAAAGATGTTATTGGTTATTGGGTTGGGTTATTAAGCAAGGTTGTTACATGCGTTAAGGCTGCTGCTGGGCAGCGTTGTTGGCATGCTGCTGCTGCTGCTAAGGTTGTTATTACAGTATACATTTATATATATATTATATTGTTATTGTTATATATATTATTATTATTATACATATATATATTATTATTATATAGTATTTATATTGCTGGTTATATTATACATATACATATATACATAAGGTATATTATACTACAGCCATTATTCAACATCTAACCCATCGTGGCAAGATCCCCCAAACATGCCAGACTGCAAAAAGCCTCCCATCCACTCACACTGTATACTCACAGAGACTGCAGCATACCCATATACCCAGCTGAGTATGATCGTAACTGGTATCCACACACCAGATGAGCAAATTCTGCAAACAGAGATGTACATAGAAAGAAGGAAAGCACCGGCAACGAACTGTAGCCTTAGCAGCTGGCTGCGGCACACCAGCCAGGGTGGATCCCTGCGTGCAGACACAACACTCCTTGTGCTACGAGGGCATCGTAAATTTGGTGGTACGCGAGCGGTCAGTTTCCCTCGAGCAATTTCCTCTGCGGTGCCTATAGAAAAGAGATAAAACACCAACACCGGCGCTGCAAAGATAGAGGGTCAAGTAGAACTAGAAAGTACAGAACGGTTTATGCCTTTGCTTTAGACTCGACCCTGCCCAAAAGCCGGGTGAAACCAGAGACCCCAGATATGAGAACAGTACTCCATACAAGGGCAGATGAGACTCTTGTATAGAAAAAAAAACTGGAGAAGAGAAAAAATCTCGCAGTCTAAACAGAACTCCCAAGTTAGAGGCCGCCCTAGCAACCGTTGTGATGTGAGGTTTCCAAGACATTTTTTTGTTTACATTTAATACAAGGATGTTTATATTGTCAACAGGAGACGAAAGAACCATCGAGAAAGATAGGTAAGTTAGAAGGTGTCTTAGAGAGAGAGAGATTTGTAAAAGTTGCGGTTTTAAAGAATTGTCACAGAACTTCAAGGTTCAGACGTCAGATCCTTAACTGTGAAATTTTTGTCCAGATCAGCGAGAATAAATCGAAAGATTAAGACGAGAGTCAATTCTAAAAGTAAAAGAGGGAGTGGAATTGAAATGAGTTGAAGAATGAAGGTAGGGTCCAGTCATCGGTATAAGAGTGGATAGAGTTAGATGCAGGTGAGAAGATCATTAATGAAAAGTAGAATAAGAAGGGAGATAAGACAGAACCCTGAGGGAACACCACTATTAACAGGAAAAGAAGAAGTCGCCCATCAACTACAGCCTGATGGTTGAGCGCATTCTGAAAGAAAACTAGACACATAGTAAGCAAAAAGAGAAGGGGAGGAAACCTAAAGGAGGGGGAGCTTGAGAGCAGTGACACATGCCATACCCGGTCAAATGCTTTGATATGTCAAGCGCCATCACGCAGTTTCCTCCCCGTAGTTCCTGAGGGCTGAAACCATAAATCGGTTAAATAGGAAAGTATCTCGCAGGTAGACCTCGAGCGCCGAAAGCGGTACTGGCGATCGGGAAAGAGCGCGAAATGAGATTCCAGATGGTCTAAGAAGTGAGAGTTAAGAAGGGTTTCAAATATCTTAGATAATACAGGTGAGAGCTATAGAAGGATCAGAGCGGGATCAGAGCGTGGCTTCCTTTTTTCGAATAGGTTGGACATGTGCGCGCTTCCAACACTGAGGGAAAGTGTTAGTATTGGAGACATAGAGAATATAGCTGAACGTGGGGTGGGGGCCAGCTCGGAAGCACACACCCTCAAAACCCAGGGAGGGGGCCATCCGCCCCTGCCTTCCTATCAGCTCATAGATCCGAGGGAGCCCATGCACCCGATCAAATGTAATCACAGGCAAAGACATATCACACCTGAGAGAGAAGGTGGAGGAGGAGGAAAGACTGCCAGAATCGTCCAGGGTTGAGTTAGATAAAAATAGGAGGCCGAAGAGATTGGCCTTTTCAGTTGGAGAGTTAAAGTGCTACAGGAGCCATGAGATCGAATAAGAGGAGGAAAGGCAGACTTAAGCTGAAGTTGTTAGAGATGTTTTTGGTAAGAGGGCTGTAGAAAGATTTGTCGGTAGGAAAACCAGGAGGTTAGCGCACTTGCTTTGATGAAAGCCTGCTTTGTTCGTGAAGAGTATCCCTTGCAACGATTTCTAGCTGAATGAAAATTAGCGAGAGTTATAGGAGAACTTTTTTCCACTCTCGATAAGCGCTGTCTCTAGCCTGAATGCCAGAGAACAGGCACGATCGAACCATGGATTATGAGGGAAGAAAGATTTAGTCGAAGGAGAAATGAACCTGCTCATCCTGTCAACGAGATTACAGCTCCCACACCCTTATGGTAGTTTCGAAGCGTCATCAGAGTCGTGCCGTCATTCCAATTATAGTTAGCGTAGAAGCGACGCAAGGCCCCCCCAATCAGCCCCGATCAAAGATATATAAATATATATATATATTATATACATATATATATTGGAGTTACAAACATATGTCCTTGATATATTTTTATATATTACATACATATATATATGGAGTTAAGTTAAGAGTGCTAAGATATACATATGCATATATATATATAAATTATATTATTATATATATTATTATATATATATATATATATATATATATATATATATATATATATATATATATAATATATATATTATATATATATATATATATATAAAAATATAGTATAAAATATAGTATGTAGAGAAGTTATTGTTTATATACATATTGCTATTGGTTATATACAGAAAGGACAGTTATACATATGGTATAAAGATACATGGTATATAAAGAGATATATATGATATAGTATATAGTTATTGTACAAAATATGTCCTTGAATATTTTAATATATTGGGGAAAATTAAACTATGGAAAAGTCTTTAGTTAAAAATTGCATTTCTTGGTTGGTACAGAAAATTATTTAATTTTCCCATGCCACCAATAATAACCTAAGAAGGTTTAAATTAGTTCTCTCGATCTAGCTCTCTGCCTTATTAAGCTGCCTTAAAAGCTCTGCTGTTTACCTTTCACCAAAAAGGATTTTATAAGTGATTACCGTCTTGACCCCCATTACTTTATTTGGTCAAGATTTGTGCTAATAACCTTTATATTTTTTTTATGTTATAATGGCTTGGCGAAAATCTATCTTCGAGGTCCAACCCAGTATTGATGAAGTTTGAGTAAGAATTCTGCCCTCTGGAGGTCTGGGGCATTTGGTGAAGGCAGGCAAAAGAAATCCATCGGAAAAGATCGCAATGGAAAGATTCCAACCAGGTAAGAAATGCAATTTTGTATTTTCATTTTCATTTGTTGATCTAAACTTGAGATCTAGTTATTAAAATTTAATTTCAAACCTATTGGTTCATATATATACATAGTTTAGTTTTCTCAAAGCCCTCTTTGGTTGTATTTTGTTATGAAAAAGCTGCAATTACTATTAAAATAAATGGGCACAATATCACTATATAATTTAATTTATGACATTTATGAAATTACTGTCTGCTTTGAACCTAATGAGTTTATTGTGTATCATTTGCAGCTTGGCAGGCAAAGGAAGTGGCAAATTTGGGATTCTTTTGGCTATCCATGATTAATTAATAAGTATTAATATATTTTGTTAAATATATATGATGATTTTAATAGTCCCAAATTAATTATATGAAAATAAAGCGTCTGCTTACTATGTACAAATTTCATTTTGCCAAAGGTTTTATTTAAATTTATTAATTATTTGTATAGAGCATATATATTGGTGCTAAGGTTATTGGAAGGTTGGTTATTGCTGGTTATGTTATTATTATATATTAAGTTATTAGTATATATATATATATATATATATTGTTATATATTATTATTATTGCTACAAGTTATTTTTAAGTTATTTATATATATATATACATATATATATAAGGTTGCTGTTATATATAAGAGGTATATGATATCACATGAAGTTTAATGGTTATTATAGGCTATATATATATATATATTATTTCATACATACAGTTACATATATTATTACTATATATATTATTATATTATTGGTTATGCTATAAATATTATGTTCCGTAGATGCGGTTATTATTATTATTATTAGTTATTAACCGTATTACATATATTATTGGTTACTATATATGGGAGATATTATATATATTATTATTAAGGTTGTTATTATTGTTATTATTATTATACATACATATATTATTATTATTTCATATTATTATTGTTATTATTATGAGCTGTTATATATATATATTATATTATTATATATATTATTAATATATATTGTTATACATATTATTATTACATATTATATTATTACGTAATGTTATTATTACATATATTACAGAAAGAAGATAGTAAATAGTATATGTAGTATATATGAAAGATATGATATATACATATATATAGTATATATTGTTTTAATATATACATATATTATTGTTATTATTATAAAATATATATATATATAGTTAATATATATTATTATATTATATGTATATATATTATTATTATTAAGTATTATTATTATTATTATTATTATTATTGTATTATTATTATTATTATTATTATTATTATTATTATTATTACATATATTACATATATATGCATATTATTATTATTACAGATTTTTGTATGTGAAGAGGTTATATATTATTACATATATTAATGTTATTGTTATTATTAAGTTATATATAAATATACATATTACACTATTATTACTATTTTTCATTTTTTTTTAGGAGCAGGGGATATAGTATATATATATTATATATATATATATATATTATTATATATATGATATTAGATATTATTATATTAGTATATATATTATGTTATATTATTATATTATTATTATTATATATTATTGTTATATACATATATTATTAAGTAAATATATAAGGCTGCATGTAATGCATCGCATGTGCAGTATATTATTTATTTAAATCATGCATATTATTATTATGCATATTATTGGTTGTTACTAGCATATTATTAAAGAAGTTGTTGTTACTAGTTGGTTATTACATATATTATTGCTATTATTATTATTATTATGTTATTTCATATTATATTATTATTGCTACTGTTGTTATTTGGGGTGTATTTGGTATTATTGAAGAAGAAGGTTATTACATATATACATGTTGTTGTTGTTATTATTATTATTGTTACATATTATGGTTATGGTTTATTATTATTTATTGGCCTATATACATATATATCTTATTATTACATATATTATACGTGTGAATGTTTAATAAAATCAAACTTTCTTAATGTGTGCTGAAGCATATTAATAAGTTATTATGTTGATACATATACATATGTTATATTATATTACATATTATTATTATTATTACATATATATATATATATACATATTATTATTATTATTATTATTATTATTATGTTTTTAGAGGTATACATATTGTTGGCGATACACATATATATATATAAGGTTATATATATATATATATATATATATATATATATATATATATATATATATATTAGTTATTTATATATATAGTATAGTTATATATATATAGTATATATATGTTATATATATATATATATATATATATATATTAAGGTTATATTATTATACTCGTTGAAGCGGCGCACGAAAACGCGAAAGCGTTTCAATGATAAATGCGAAAACGGTTAAACACCCAAACTATAACTGAACGAAGTACAATG
>JABUQX010033961.1:22500-25000 GCA_015478945.1 Trachelipus rathkii | reverse complement strand
CAACTACAGAGGAATTTCATTGATGGACCACCTGGCAAAAATCTACGAAAGAATATTGGAGAGAAAGTTGAGAGTGATTGTGGAGCCGAGACTGGGGGAGGAACAGCACGGGTATAGAGGAGGAAGAGGAACGACAGATCTTCTGTTTACACTAAGGATGGTTATGGAGAAGATGTTAGAATATGGCAAGAGTTTTTATGTTGCGTTTATTGATCTGCAAAAGGCTTTTGATTCTGTACCAAGGGAAAAGACTATGAAGAGTCATGGAAGAAAATTATGGAGTGAGTGGTAGACTGAAGAAAGCAATAATGAGTATGTACGAAAAATGTAGTTGTAACATCAGAACGGAGTGTGAAAACGATATATGGTTTGAAGTAAGAACAGGAGTTAAACAAGGGAGTGTATTATCGCCTATATTGTTCATATTATATTTAGACGTGGTAATAAGTAAAGTGAAGGAGAGATTAGGAGTTTTTGATGGAGATATAATGGCTTATGCGGACGACCTAGCATGTTGGAGTGAGGAGGAGGAGAAGATACGGGAGGTGGTGAGGTTGTTTGCAGAGGAGTTGGATGAGGCAGGGAGAAGATGAATGTACAGAAGACAGAGATATTAATGGTAACGGGAGGAAACGATGAAGGCATGAGGATGATGGTGGGGGAAGAGGAGGTGAAGGCGGTGGATTCCAGCGTCTATTTGGGTGGATGTTTTAACAGGGAGGGAGGATGTGGAGGAGAGATTACTAGAAGAATGGAAAAATATGGACAAGCTATGAAAGCACTGTACCCATTGATGAAGGACGGAAATGTTGGAATGGAGGTTAAAAGGTAATCTTCGAAAGTATATTGACTCCGACGCTGCTGTATGGAGCTGAAACGTGGACCACTACGAGGAGGGAGGAGAGTAGAATACAAGCGGCAGAAATGAGGGCTCTGAGAGCAATGACTGGAAGAAGCAGAAGAGACAGAATAAGGAACGAAGTAATCAGAGAAACTGTAGGAGTGAAGAAGATTATACTGAAGATGGATGTGGGAAGACTGAGATGGTGGGGACATCTGGAAAGGATGCAGCCTGATAGAATGCCGAAAAGAAGATGGGAATGGACACCGGAGGGAAGAAGACCGAGAGGTAGACCGAAGAAAAGATGGACCAAATCGGTGGAGGATTCTTTAAAGAGATACCAGCTGCAGACAATGAGATGGTTGAAGAGAAGAGGAGTGGTCCAGGAGAGAGATGTCTGGAGGAAGACCCTCGCGCGACTGACAGGATGAAAATCCTTCCTGGGAGAGGAAGTAAGAAGTAATATATATATATATATATATATATATATATATATATATATATATATATATATATATATATATATATATATATATATATATATATATATATATATATATATATATATATATATATATATATATATATATATATATATATATATATATATATATATATATATATCATCCACCTTCTCTCCCCAAGACTCGGGGTAAGGTGCGATACATGCACTGAAACAAAAGTAGTAGAAGAATATGACGCAAGTCGAAAAGAAAGTCCAGCCTTACCACCCCCTTTATACCTTTTAGTGAGAACTCATCGCTGTCAGAAAAATCCACCCTAGAACTTCACGGGACCGCGACGGACCTTCACTATGGCATTTCGTCAATGTAGGGTCAATCCCTTGGCCCAGGTGGGCCACAACCATACCCCCTCACAAAAAAAATGCCATTTACTCCTATCTATTATGCACCTTTCTTCCCGCCAATGCCAAACTCACATTCCTCTCCTCCAGGCATTCCTTTACTGACTCAATCCACTTTTTCTTCTATCTCCCAGCTTGTCGATTCCCAGCACACTCACCACAATACATCCGCTTAACCAACCGACTATCATCCGTCCTTTCCACCTGACCAAACCATCTCAATGTACTTTCATTTATTCTCTCATTTACTCATTTCTTCATACCACACAACTCTCTAATAGGTTCATTTCTCATTTTATCAATTCTTATCACACCTAATACACCTAACACACCTTCTCACACCTAACACACACTTCTCATCCAAATACTGAGGTCCTCTATTTAGGTGATTTCAATGTACACAACACTGAATGGTTGGGGTCCTCTCATACTGATTTAGGTGGGGAGGAGGCCGAATCATTCAGCATTCTTAACGATCTGGAGCAACTAATCAAAGAACCTACACACATTCCGGATCGTCCCAACCAGTTCTTGAACACACTTGACCTATGTTTCACCACAAGTCCTTCCCTCTATAAATACACTACCTTCGCTCCTATTGGTAAATCTGACCACAACCTTATATCTCATAACTTTAATACTTTCTCTCCAACAGCTCCATCCTGCCCTATGCGTTTTTTCGGGCCGATTGGGGGGCCTTGCGTCGCTTCTACGCTAACTATAATTGGAATGACTGCTTTGACTCTGATGACGCTTTGGCTTCTGCCACTAAGGAGCTGTAATCGTTGATCGGA
>JABUQX010033961.1:7500-10000 GCA_015478945.1 Trachelipus rathkii | reverse complement strand
TCGTCAGAAGAAAATGAAGAATATTCAGATATAATCAAACCAAGTGGAACCGATCAAAAGAGAAAAAAGTTAAAATGTAAACGTAGAAGTAGCAGTGAGAGAAAACAACATGAATTAGAAAATACTATTCAAACTACTGTGGATAAATATTTTGCAGTACCACTTATGAACGAAAATCGGATGTTGATTCACTTTTATGTGGAAAAGAAAAAAGCTCTTTATTCCGATTGCATGCTTACCGAAATAGATTAGAAATAACTCGATTCTCTGCCTCCACCTTCAAAAAATTTACGAGAGAATGTTTAGCCAAGCAGAAAATATTTATACAAGTAAAAGGAATCGTCTTTCTCCAACACTAGCTGATCAGCTCCTGTTTTTTCATCATAATTTAAGAGCATTTGATTTTCAATATTAGAGAATGGTTACCTAAATAGAAATGCATAAGCTATTTAACTTTCCTTTCACTGACTTTGTGTTTAACAACATAATTTAATTTTCTCAAAAAATTATATTGTGTTACGCTATACAGTATCGAACAGCGGTACATGCACTTTATAAAATAATAATATATATATATATATATATATATATATATATTATATATATATATATATATAGTAAAATATATTATATATAAATATATATATTATATATAAAATATATATATAATATATATATAACAGAGATTCCCCAACCGCGTATGCCGCAAATTTGTCATGATGACCGCGTTATTTAATTAATTGTAACATCTTAACATTTTAATGAAAATTACGTTGTCAATTTATTAGGCAAAAATCTTTCCTGAAAAGTTTATATATATATATATATATATATATTATATATAAACAACTATAAATTATATATATAATATATATAGTATATATATATATATAATATAGATATATATAATATATATATATATATATATTGCAGGGACAAAAGTCTCTGCCAGGCGTAAGAAGAAAGATGCTCTCTGTCTCTATGACCTCTATAAGTCTATGTCTATTGTTAATTTAAAACTGCTTTCCATTTTGTTTTAAAATTTGTGTGCTAGAAATGTTCTAAAATTTTCAAGAAATAGGAGAGCGAACTTATACCACCTATTTTAAGTGAGAGTAATTTGAACATTATCATTCCTGGATCTTCAACATCAAAAAAGAATTTCTTTTAAAGAAAAAAACGTATTTAGAGAGTTATTTGTCTTACGGATTTTCATGGAACAACGATGCAGATAATCCATGTCCCCTGTGCTTAGTGTGTGTGAAACGCTAAACCATGGTACCCAGCAAACTTAAGAGACATTCTTGCTACGGAACAACCCAGGTGTATCCAGAAACCTGCTCATATTTTTAAGGCTATTAAAAATCAGAAAAAGTGGTAATAGAATGTTGAATGAGAGTTACCACAATGACGCTTCCTCGTAGTTCATTAAAGTTGCCAAACTGCTCGCCAAGAAAATGAAACTTCATACAGCTGGAGAGGATATCATTATCCCGGCGTGCAAAATTATAGTTGAAACCATACCAAAATTTCAAAGGTTCCTCTCAACATACTATTAGCAGTAGCATATCGAAAATGTTCATTAAATTTAAATGAACAAGTCACAGATTAAAATTAAAAAAAGCTCACCATAAATTTTGCTTTACAAATAGATGAAAGTACTGATATTACTGTCAAAAATCAGCTTCTTGGATCTGTAGAATTTATGACGGTAAAGTATATCGTGGCAACGCTTTTGTTTGCAAAGAGCTGGAAACAAACTATACCGCGCAGATATTTTCGCTTCCGTCTCCTCCTATCTCACATAACCATGGTCTTTCATGGAACGACTGTTTGAAATAATGTACTGATGGTGCACCATCAATGACAGGAAAGCATAAAGGATTTATTGCGCCAGCTTTACAGGAAAATGTATCATTGAAAATAACTCACTGCTTTCTGCACAGAGAAGCACTAGTAGGGAAAAATTGTGGTAAGAGTTCGCTAAAGTTACAAATCAGGTTGTGAAGATGATAAATTACATTAAATCGCGACCTTTGAAGTGAAGACTAAAAAAATGTTGTGAAATGGATGCACCATATATCTCATTATTATCTCGTGGTAGAGTACTGAACTGCGTTCTCACACTCAAAGAAGAACTAAAAGTCTTTTTTGAGAAAGAGAAACATGATGCATTTTCCTAGGTTGCTGAAAATGAAGATTGGTGTTTACAGCTGTCATATCTCTGTCAAATATATTTAGTAAACTAAATGTATTTTAAATTACTCATACAGACGACAAAAACAAGTTTCTTCAACTAATGAAATGAAAGGTTTCATGAGAAAGGTAGCTTCTTGGAAGTCTGCAATTGAGAAAAGTGATTTTTAAAATTTTCGAAATGTAATGGCGAGGAAAAGCTAAAAGACCTCATTTACCAAAATTGCAAGATGCAGTAGATAAGTACTTTCCTTCTCTTTCCGTTAAGAATCTTGAGTGGATTGTTTCCCCATTTCACAAAAGC
>JABUQX010033961.1:0-5000 GCA_015478945.1 Trachelipus rathkii | reverse complement strand
TATAAACCCCCGCACCAAAAACTTGACACCAACTTCCCTACACACCTTCCATTGATTCAGTTAAATAATTTAATCACCAAAAATCTGCTAACTTATACAAACACCAAAGGCCACTGAAAATCCTTATAAACCCCAAACTCTCCCCTGAAATCAGGCAACTCATTAAACAAAGAAACTTCCTTCGAAAACTTAGACCATATACCCAACTCATCCACTAACCAAATAACAAACCTCAATACCCAAATTCACCAAACCTCAAACCACCCAACACACCAATAAGTTTCTCAGAAAACTTACAATCCAAACATCCACTTATTAATAATAAGAAAACCTGCAAGTCATCAAAAAACTAAATAACTCTCGAAACAACCCCCCTCCCTCCCAGGCCTTTGAGTACTCAGCAATTATGGGATTCGAAACCGAGAGTTTAAAAGCTATGCTTTGAAACTTTCTTTTTTGGAAAGTGGATGCCTTAGGGATAAAGCTCTCGCTGCTTTCACTCGCACGCGAGTCCAGCGATTCGATCCTGCTGAGGGAGAGTAAAATCTCCTGTGACTCATTTAATACTTACCTGATAACTCCCTCCCCTCTCCAAAACAACAATCAGACCAACTAGCAAAACATTATGCTAACATTTCTCGCAAACCAACCCACCCCAATAACAGGAAAATAAAAAAAAAACTCAGAAAACTCCCCTTAGACCACAACCCCCCACCCCCACCCCTTTTACAACCGAAAAAGGAAAACAGAAAAAAATCAAAACTCAAAAAATTCTCCAGCTACAGACCAGACTCAATCTCTAATAACCTACATTTAAAACACCTTGGCGAAAAAGCACTTCATCCTTATCACTGAAATCTTCAACAAATCCTGGCAACTTAACTATATACCCTCAATCTGGAAATAAGTATACATACTCCCAAAACTCAAACCTAAAAAAGACCCCAACTCCCTCTCCTCTTACCGCCCAATTTCTCTCCTCTCATCCATTAGTAAACTGCTGGAGAAACTAATATTAAACAAAATCTCCCCCCTCATCACCCTCCCAGATTTCCAACATGGCTTTAAAAGCAACCACTCCACAACTACAGCCCTCACCTCCCTCACCCAACACATCATCAATGGCTTCAACCAATCCCCATCCCATAGATCCATTCTTACAGCAATCGACATCAATAAAGCCTTAGACACTGTCCCCACATTTAATCTTATTCAAAAAATCCTTCAATTCCCCCTAGAAAATCACGACAAAAAATGGCTTTCTAATTTTCTCACTAACCGATTTGCTAGGGTTCTCCACAAAAACAATCTCTCCCACTCCATTAAATTACAAAACGGCGTCCAACAGGGCGCCATTCTCTCTCCTTTCCTCTTCAATCTTTTCACAGCGGACCTGCCCATCCATAACCACCAATTCACCAAACTTATCACATATGCAGTTGATATCAGCCTCATTTCTCAACATCCAGACTTAAATATAGCCACTCTTCATACCCAAGAATACTTACAACAATTAGAAACCTGGTTACTCTTCAATAGAATGACCGCCTCCCCCCTCAAGTCCTCCATCACTCTCCTAACCACCGACCGCCACCAATCTTCACTCCACCCAATAGTTCTCCTAAACAACAACCCCCTCCCCCTAAACAAATCCCCAAAAATATTAGGTCTTACCTATGACACACACATGACGTTCTCCCCCCCCCCCCATCGACCAAATCTCCTCATCAACCCAACGGAAACTAAACATCCTCCGAACCCTTTCCCAACACAACTTTAGTGACAGGAAACACACCCTTAAGACCACTTATAAACAACTCTTCAGAACAAACATAAACTATGCTTCCCCCGCATGGTTCCCTGCACTGTCAAAATCTAACTCAAAAAAATTACAAATCACACAAAACACCGCCCTTAGAATTATCACTGGATGCACTAAAACCACCCCCATCCAACATCTACATGACGAGACTTACATGATTACATCCTTCCTATCTCCACCCACCTGGACATGGTGGGGACTCAATTCTACCAGAAAACCCTAAATCCAACCCACCCATGTACAAATATTCTCCAACCCCTCCCGACACAGACTAAAATTCTCTAACATCTACAACAATATTATGCGGATGCGGATGTTTAGATAATATTATATATATATATATATAATATATATATATATATATATAGTATATATATATATAGTATATATAAATAAATAATATAATATTATTATATATATATTATAAATATATATATATATATTATAATATTAATATATATATATATATATAATAATATAATTTATATAATATATAATTGGTTGCCATATATTATAATATATATATATATATATATATATATATACTATATATATATATATATATATATATATATATATTATATATATATATATAAAATATATAGATAAAAATATATTATAACGTATATATATATATATATATACATATATACTATATAATATATATATATATATATATATATATATATATATATATATATATATATAATAAACAGGAAGACGAATAAAAATGGAGAAAGCATTCTTTATTCATAAACTCCGGACGTTTCGGGTATTACTCGACCCATCTTCAGCAAAAAATTTACTCGAGAAACTATTAAAATTTACAAATAAAATTAAAAGATGAAAAATCTATATATAACAATATTAATATTAATACACCATGAATAAAGTTACATTTAAAATTGGGAAGCAAATCACATAAATGAAAATGAAAACAAAATCACAAATTGACATAAAATGGAGAAAAAAACTTAAACAAACGCACCTGACAGAATCTAAGTAAATTTTGTAGTGTACTGAATTACGAAATTTTAATATTTAAGTACAAAGATTTAGGCAATTTATTATATTTTTTGCTAAACCTGTAATATAAATATATAATTATATATATATAATATATATACTATATATAATATATATAACATATAATACTATATATATTATATAAATTATATATATATATTATTATATATATATATAGTTAGTTGGTTAAAACAGAATAATTATTGTTTGAAACAGTATGTTTTATAGTGTTAAAATACAATAAACTAAAAAAGCAATAAATAATAATAAACAAATAATGACAATAATAAAATTAAACATTAAAATAATAATAATAATAATTAATAATAATAAGTAATAAGTAATAATAATAAAATAATAATAATAATAATAATAATAATAATAATAATACCAATAATAATAAAAATACCAATAAATTAAAATTAGCGAAATTACTCAAATATTCAATTTCATCATGGAATTTTTCCCATGAGGTGCAAAGTTTTAATGCTCTGAAAAGCCTACATTGTAGTGCAGATAATTTGTATTTCGTTGGGAGGAAAAACTAAAAAAATTTAATGCCTATAATGTGTAGAGGTTCTTCCATATAACTGAAGTTGGAAAAGGAAATTATTATTATATTTAATTAAAACGTCTAGAAATGGTAGTACACTACAATGTAGGCTTTTTAGAACATTCAAACTTTGCACCTCATGGGAAAATTCCATGATGATCAATTGAATTGAGTAATTTCCGCTCAATTTTAATTTATTTCCGTCTAATGTATTTCCATAGAAAATGGGATATTGGATTTCTTGAAGAATACAATTTCGTCCGAGCAGCTCATCTTCATAGTCCCCAAAACAAAGAATTTTATTATAAGAAATTCCCATATGGGCCACTATACGTGCAAAGCTGACAGAATCTATGTATAGCCCCACGTTTGCACGAACATTTAGATTCATGAAATGTGGTTTTGTACGGCAACATACTTCGTTTCGGAATTTCCAACTTTTCAGCTATTGCAATGATCTGTTTCAAATTTAGGATACACGTATCATTTTCATTTCGGATAGTACGATTGCAATGTTCCGCTACGTAGCAGAAACAGGTCCTACAACTTCATTTGAGGTATCAAAAGCACCTTTGGTTATCATAATAGAACTAAATTGCCATTGGACCCACGCACAGAACATTCGTCAAATCCGACTCATAGCTTGGTAGTAATGAGGGATCCTACTCATATCACGAGAATAGTTTGAATCCTTGACCTCAGCTAAGTGACTCCTTATAGAAAGATCCTGGAAAAGTTGTTTCTTATATTTCACCCTTGTAACAACATTAATAAAAGACCAATCCTCTATCCAACTTTTTTCAGACTTTAAGACATTACTCTCACTAGATTGAATCATTCTAGTGTTAATGAATATTTATTTAATATATATATATCTATTATTAATTGATTATTATTATTATTATTATTATTAATTTGATTATTACATTATTATTATTATTAAGTGATTATTCATTATTATTATTATTATTATATTATTATCATTAATATTATTATTTTATACTATGTATTCAGAAAAATTTTCATGTATGCTTATTGGAAGTATCACTTAATGGATTTGTATTATTATATGCATTAATAATGAATGACTTATTATTATTCTAAAATTAAATTATTATTTATATTATATTATATTAAATTATTATTATTATTATATTATTATTATTTATTAATTATTATATTTATATTATTAGTTATTTATTATAATTATTATTATTATTATTATTAATTATATATTATTATATATATTGTTTATATAATTATATTATTATTATTATTATATTTATTCTATTATATATTATTATTATAATTATTATGTAGTCATATGCTTGTTAATCTTTATCATTAGAACCATCAAAATTGTATTATTATTTTTTATTACTGTTGTGCTTTATCACTTATTATAATTATTATATATATTATTATATTAATTATTATATATTTATTATTATTAATTATATTAATTATATTATTATTA
Organism: Trachelipus rathkii; assembly: GCA_015478945.1. Taxonomy (NCBI): domain Eukaryota; kingdom Metazoa; phylum Arthropoda; class Malacostraca; order Isopoda; family Trachelipodidae; genus Trachelipus; species Trachelipus rathkii. Next base: position 122 of record JABUQX010033961.1, on the reverse strand, counting down.
TTATTCTTTTATATTAATGTTGATTTATTATTTCATTCTCTGTTTGTATTATTATTTTATTGCTTTTTAGGTTATTGTTTAACACTATAAAACATACTGTTTCAAACAATAATTATTTTGTT
>JABUQX010033960.1:15000-27539 GCA_015478945.1 Trachelipus rathkii | reverse complement strand
GGGAGAGGGCTTATTATAACATATTATATTATATATATATATATATTAATATATTATATCATTGCCTTCTCCACTGCCTCACAAATTATAAATTAAGAGTTGAATCCCTATTTTATAATTGCAATAATTAAAACCCAAAATAAGCAACTGCATGAAGACGTACATTGCATTGTGTGCAAAACGGAAGCTTGGAGAGTATACTGAAAATAAGTTTGCTAGATTGATCTCTCTTCCAAAAACAACATTTTGTTCTTCTTACAAAATGCAAAGTCTTGACGCTAATTGCACATATAAGTCTTATTCTTGTCCCATTAGAATGATCTTTTCGCTGTGAAATCAATATTACAATGCGCGTTCATTCATCATCGTCACAAGTCACGTAATTTTCGTCTTTTAGTGCTGTGGGTCTCCTCACAGCTTCAAGTTCGACTCCGTACCTCTCAACACAATATGTATAATATTCACTTAGTATACAGGCAGCAATTAAACCAGACACCAATAGGGAGATTACACTATTTGTCTAGTAATTCAGAAGCGAAAATGTTTTCAATTTTACAGCGGTATAGGCAATCCGCACAAATTGACGATAAAACGATTTGAACACAGCACACACGCCACACACTACACCACGCACACATCAATGACACCACCATAGGCAAAACAGCACGCACGCACAACACAGCGTATACAGCAGTCAATTACAAACTCGTATTTGAGATTGTATTTCAATTTCCGACAGTACGATTTGATCACATTTTTGTTTCAACAGATACCCACTCCCTAAGTTTATATATATAACAGTTTCACACACACTATTCCTAGTGTATTATATGGAATTAACTGCTTGTTTCCTCTCCTCTGCTCCAACGTTTACAGCTAATAATTTTAGTCTTCTACAATTTAGTACTACAAGATTGTACTATCTATTATTATTATTATTGTATAATGTTTGCGAGATTACTTTATATGTTATATTTTATTTGACTAGCTATACTGGTTATTGTCGTTTCCTAATCTCGAACAAGAAGTATATATTTTCACAGTCCGATACCTAGACACCAAAGAGGTTACGTAAAATATAAACGTTAGCATATAATAATCTATTGATTCGGCAGAGAAGCGTTGTAATAGGAGTTTTTTAGTGTAAGGCGGAGCTTCTTTGATAATGCTCATCGTAATATATTTCTATACTATGACATGAGTTCGTCAAGTGCTATATATCTGATATCATCACCCTTTAAACTTAAATCTACGTTTTTCGTTCTGAAAAGTATCAGCGAGAAACAACCATATCTTTTGTAAAAGGTTTGGACCAAGAAAATTGTGAGGAGGTGTAATGCAAACTTATAGTGATTTCATTTGATTCTCACGGTGCGAGAAATTTAGCAGAAGGCTATAGAGGTCTTATAGCAAATAGAAATATAAAAAGTTACTGATTATTTTTCTTGGATGATATGTGAGTATTCTAATAAAGAATTTTTGCGGACCAATGTATATTCGCCATCCCAATAAGTCTGCATTTTATAATTTTCTGAAGAGCATCGACATTTTATCTCTTGCCAAGTAACGCATGCCAATATTAGGCTCGGGCAGGGGGACATCTTGGAAAAAATTTCGAAAAACCTTGCATTTAACGAAAGAATTAGAATTATTATTTTTTTAATTCTATTAAGTAAATTTTGAATGCATGGCACAGCTTTTTGACAGGCTAGTTTGACCCTGAGGGGTGTGTTCCTGTTAGCCGATATTTCACCGCTTGCTATATTCTCTGAATATTCTATCTTTCGTAAGTTTTTCTCCTGTATTTGCTTAATTGCTACTTAGCTGTGAGGCTGCTTGGTGAAATCTTCTGCTGTTTGGAATGTGTGAAATAATATTTATAAAAAAACTAACTATTACCCTTTCACTAATGACTATACTAACACTGATTTGGTTTTTTGGTTTACAAGAAACAGAATTTCTGCATCACTCATAGTACAATCAGCACCTGTTTTGGCACATTCACTACAATAATTCATAGTTTAACAAACGCCACCATCGATGAAACAATTCTCTCTTAACAGTTGTTAAGGTGCTTAGTATTTGAAGTGTTGAACAATTATCCAACAAAAACAGTAATCAATGGAACTATGCATCAACTGTCTCTCTAGTATTGTTATGGGTACAAGCAATGGGTCTGGCCATTCCTCATTAAAATAAGTTTTATTCATTATCTTCTTAGTTATTTCATTATTTTTATTGACTCATGTTGTTATCTGTACATGTCTGTAAATAACATGAATTTTTAATTAAATCGTTTATTTCATTTTGATGAGGTCCTATAATTCTTTTATGTCTGATTTATGTATTATCTTATCTATATTTATATAGGCATTATTTAAAATTTTTCTATAGGGGATAGGTTAAATATCATATTAATTGATGTACTATGTGATTTTTATTACGTTGTATAGTATGAATTGCATTATCTTTTATACTATTTTAGATAAAATATTAATCTCAAGGGGCTACTACATATATATATCTTTAATTACTGATTTAATGTATATAGATTGATTAATCATAATTATTATATATAATATTAATTATAATATTATAAATTAATTATATATATTATAATTATTTAACTATATTATTTAATATATAGGGATATATAATATAATTCACCTACAATATAGTCAAATAAAAGATGATAAATCCGTAATAAAGTTTTTCTCTGGAAGTACAACGAATTTAACAGAATAATATATATTTCTAAATTTTTTAGAGCCTATTCGTATATAGCGAGAACGAGCTGTCTGATGTCTTAAATAAGACCATGTATATATAATGTATATATTAATATATTAGGTATATATATAGTATATATATTTATATATACATATAAGATATTATATATATATATATAAAGGACCCCGGCAGATATAGATATTATGAGCGATCTCTCTGTAATGAAAATTAGTAAGATATCTTATTCAACTGAAATGAACGATTAATCGTCATTTTTCGTCAGACCTTTCCTATTCTTAATTTTTCTTAATGTCTTAATTAATTTTGGATATTAAGTTTACTTTAAAAAGAATCCCTAGTTCATGCATCAACATATATTACTCTTTTCTCCAAATATTACTAATATCAACTAAATCTTTTCTACTTGTATAGTAAATGAAAATTTTATCACAAAAATTTTAAGTAAGAATATACAAGAGTTTTAATGTAAAAACCATTTTTGATTCTAATTTATTAAAAAGGAGTAGACAATTTGAGGGCACTATTGCCCCAAAGAAGTTTATAGCTCGATTCAGAAAAGAAAATGGTAAGATCACATCTAAAGTCTCATTTATTATTGTAGGAAAAATAAATACGTTTTAAGTTTATTTTTTATATATATTTTTTTTTTAACTAAAAGGAAAACACCCAAGGAACGTAAAAATCCACGGAACTCTCGATGATTGGTTGGATTGTTTTTGACAGTAATTTTTTGGAGGTGGATTCGTTCTTCTTTTGGTGTTCTGAGACATAGTAGAGAAACGAAACTGGGGGTAGTGGGAGCTGACTTATTCTAATGGCGGTGTTACAGCATACGGTAGGATTCGTGGTCTCCACGAGCACAGCACTGATGAACAACAACGCCCGCTCTTTTGGTCATTTGGGTGTTCGCGGGGTGTCCAGTGTCCGCTACTTCTACCCCTTTGTAGGGTATGAAGAAAGAAGAATCGTACGCTCACGTGCTGTCTTTCAGTTAGACTGACTATTTTCCATCCTACGTGGGCCGCTTGACGACACTCCTAATAATTTCTGTTCTTTTTGTGTGTTGATTATGACACATTCTACTTATTTTTTTTTCACATCAAAAATTTAATCAACTGTTTCTTTTTTTTTTAAACAATTTGTCTTTGTATAAGCTTTGCATGATCAGCATAAAATACTTTGAACTGAATCCATACACCACAACTGATATAAGGGTCTATATTTGATCCTCCTGGCAGAATACAGGCAAATGTACGATCTGCCATTCGGTTTTACGAGCTGGTAATATCCAAATATGTCATTTGGTTTTATTTCTCGTAAAAGATAGTTTTAGACATTTCGACGCATATGTTCATTTATGAAAAATTTTTTTTTTTGTTTTTTCCATTTATTTTTATAATCTTTATACGGACATGATTCAAATATGTATCGTTGAGGTAATAAGGAAAGCGATACTTACTTTCAGGCTGGAAGGTGTTTCATGTTGTATCGTACAAGAATAGCGTTTATGCTACGGAGGATGCAGGGGGTAAGTAACTGTCATCATCTGTATTTATAGTACACTAAAAAAGTCGATTAATTAATTGAGTGAGTGACTACTGATAAAATAAAGTAGATGGTGTGTAATTTTTATAAATTAATTATTTAAAACAAATACTTTTCGTTAAACATGTTAATAGATGATCTCTGATCTTTCAATCCAATTGAAAAAGTCAAGAAAAAAGTCACAATCAAGCAAAATACCATGACGTAACGAAAGAACCACATCATCAGTTCAAAAGGGCGTATAACTTTATATTTTGATCACGATATATCAGACTGTTAGCTTAACATGATCTAATCACAATAAAAATTTATAGCAAAACTCAAGTGTGTTTCAACTTTTGTAATGTGCAACCAATGAGAACTTGAACTTAAACTTAAGCACAAAAAAAAAAAAAAAAAAAAATCAGATAGTTTTCTTGTAAATCCGAATAGATATAATAACTAATAATAATAATACATAATCATCAATAATAATATCAATACTAATAAATAATAATAATGAATAATAATTAATACTAATAATAATAATAAGTAATGGATAATAATATATATGTTAAATAAAATATATATAATTCATAGCTACGTAGCATGTCCAATCCCTTATAATCAGAAAATATTTAATCATTTTTCAACAAATAATTATTAATGCATATGAACCTATAGTATACTTTTAATATGGTATACCCAAATAATCTGTATAAATACAAAATATTGATCTAAAATAACATATAATAAAATATAATATTCTTATTGAATAAAATATCATAGTAATTGGTAATGAGTCATTGGTAATAATGTAAGCAAGTTTAATTCAGGTAGAATCAAACCATCACACCCCTTCCCAACTCCCTCCCTTCAATGACTCTTTGATCTTATGAATCATTGATTCATGTCACAATGTACGAGTATCATTCGGTAAACATAACACAAGAAATAAGTTCCTTTATATACTTAACCATCGAATATAGGCTAACGTAGCACCCCCCCCTTTTTATTTTTTATTTTATGAATAAAGCTAACATAACATTAACCTGAAACTAAAGATATAATGTACAACGACAAACCTTAACACATCTTACCGCACAAGTAAACTACTAACATTAACAAACTTCCCGACTTAATAACAGTAAAAGTACCTAACACATCGTACAAAAACGTAACCTATTTACACTTTTTTCAAGCATATCTAATGTCTAACATGTATGTTAATTTTACATTAATCATCATAAAATTTAATCAAAAATTTTAGCATACCCTCCTGTCTAATACATCTATAGCTGACACACGAATATAAAGCCTAATACGTAACAAATTTTTTTATACATCAACTTCGGTAATATTATAACATAAATTCAATCATTAACCTCATCCTAAATATTCTAACCACGAATAATTGGCAAACATAGAGTCTTAACCCAACATTACATAACAAATCAAATATTATAATCTTGATAATAACATAAAATAATTTTTGAATAAAATATATCACAGTAAATGGTAATAGTTTACTGATTTTGTACAGTAACTTCAGTAAATCTAGTAAAATTGAAACCACCATCCCAACAGTCCCGCATACCACACCCATACCGCCTATGATCTATTGGAACTATGTTTCAATCCATATTTCGAGTATCATTTGATAAACATTAACATAAAATAAGTTCTTTTATATACTGACCTACGAATATATGCTTACGCAACAAAGTTTAGCATCATAATGCTAAGCATATATCATAACCTGACAATGAATATAATGTACAAATGCAAACGCTAACATATCCTCGCGCAGTGAATACATACCGCTAACATCCTCGAATAATCCTACTCATGCACAGTTAAAGTAGCTAACAGGTCATTACATACTCGATATGTTCCCACTCTTTTTCCCGCCTAATGAGCCAACAGGTAAAGGCGTATTATCTAACAAAATCCCTTACAAAGTGATCAATCTAAATCAAAAGATACCAGCATCTTATACTATGAATTGACACTATCTCTGTGTCACTCGTTCGAGTATAACATCATTTGAACTATGATAAACGTAGACATTAGCAAATTCTTGGCAAACCTAACATTGACTCAAACAAAAACTTACCTAGCTACGTTCTCTACACATCATCGTCAGTAACACTAGTAATTAATATCTTACAATACCCTTTTCTCTACAAGTCAGTGTTAATTTTAACTGTCATAGTAAATTTAACAAATAACGTCACCTAACTAACGAATAAATCAGTTTTCATTACCAATAAGTATCAAGCGTCGAACCATATATCATCCCGAAGAAAACCCACAAGCAGATGCGTCCCACTTGATAAGGGTGTGAAATTCCTGAGAGGGTGATCACCCGAAGGGTGTTAAGCGGGTTTTACCAACTCCGAAGGAGGGGTAAGGCCTCAGCCCTTCGAAGGAGGGGTTAGGCCTTAGCACTTCGGGCTGAGGCCCAAAACCCGCTTACACCCCTTCGTGCAGATCCCCCCTCTCAGGATTCACACCCTTTCAAGGGGCGCATCCCCTATCTATCTAATCTTTGCATGCATGACACACCACAACCCACGTCCCCTTGTGTAAAAACCAGTTTTGATGCAAACAATTTCACAATCACAGCTCATAGGCTCTCCATAAATACAGCAAAGCAAGAACTACAGAATTATATAAATCAACTGGAATAATGGCTGACTAGAAACAGAATGACAGCCTCCCCCCAAAAATCCTCTATCACACAACTGACATCTGACAAAAAACAGGCTAACATCCATCCAACATTACTCTCAAACACCAGACTCCCTCTTAAAAAGCAACACAATATCTTCGGCCTAACTTCCGATATACATATATCATTCACCTCCCACATAAACAGCATCTCTAAATCCAAACTTAAACTGAATGTGATGAAAGCACTAACATGAACAAATTTTGGCCAACAAAAAGAGTCCCTTACATTAATTTTCAGTCAAGATTTCCGTCCAATCTTAAACTATGGATCGCCAGCTTAGGCTCCCACAATATCGAAGACCAAGATCCAAAACTGGAAATCCTGCAAAAGAGAGCTTTAAGAGTAATAACAGGCTGTCTCTCCCCTACTCCCATCCATCATTTGCAAACAGAAACACAAATTCTTCCAATAAAGGCTCATCTCGACATGATAGGCTGCCTATTTTACGTCAAAACACGCAATGAAACGACCATCCCTTGTACCAAATACTACAGTAACTCCCGGCAAAAAGAAATAAAAAAGTTACGTAAGCTGTGTACTATTGTAACATATACCATATGCTCCCCTCTCCACCCCAGATACATCTATTATTAAACACATCCACTCCCAAATAACACAAAGAGCGATATTTCAACATCCAATCAGCACCGTATTTCAAGAGCGCTCACCTGAAACATCTCCCACAAAACTGTGCTGAGAGAGAGAGAGAGAGAGAGAGAGAGAGAGAGAGAGAGAGAGAGAGAGAGAGAGAAGAGAGAGAGAGAGAGAGAGAGAGAGAGAGAGAGATCGTCAAACCAGTGATGATGTCCCGTCTTCGCTCTGGGCACAACCCTTCCCTTCAGGAATATAAACATAATTATCATAACGCTCCTTTCCCTTATTGTCAAAAATGTCCCTCCCAGACAAACGATGACACAGAACACCTCTTACTAAACTGCTTAGATTTGACGGGCATCTGACGTAACTTTGACACACTTGCCTTGATGGATCTGCGGGTCCGACCTACTGTGGTGGCACAATACCTCGAGATTGCCCGTTTCTCATAGGAGAGGAGCGGGCAGCCACAAAGTAATAAATAATATAAAAGTTTATATTTAAAGCATATATTTACCACAGAAATGCTATTAATCATATTTCCTAATAACAACCGAAATAAAATTAAGGGAAACAAGCATATTCAGCATCCCATAATCTCATATATATATATATATATATATATATATATATATATATATATATATATATATATATATATATATATATATATATTTATATATATTATATATATATTATATTATATATATATATATATCCCAAAACTTACAAAGCCCTCGCATGATATCTCGGAAAACTACGATATGTACAAGAAAAATAAATAACATATATGGAATCATTCGTATGAAATTTTGTATGACATTTTTGGTTTTTAGGGCTCGAGCGAAACGGAAAGGAGGGCGTGACGAAAGTCAACTCCCCCCCCTCGTTCACCCGTAGGCGAGAGCCCCGCATCCTCTCCATCTTTGCGGCTTTACCCGGGTGAATACTATTTCAGTTCAGAAAAAAAATCATTTTCAAATATCATTATGAAATACAATTTTATGGGTAAACTACCAGGGGACCATTATAAAAGGAATTGTCTGGGCAACTTTGCATTTCTTTTTATGTTTGTAACGGAAATAATTGTTGCAGAAAATATCCTTACAATTTAATACGCTATACTTTATGTTTTTTTATGTTATAGCTTATTTAATGAAAATACACGTTTTTCTGTAATAAAATATCTACCACATTTCAAAATATGTTATTTGTTCGTGATACACACGCACTTTTACGATATTCATGGCAGAGGGCTTTGGTGAAGCTTCACCTATTATATATATATATATATATATATATATATATATACTAATTTTCTCATATGCTTATTCTATATACTATATATAATATGTATATTTAGTATATTATATATATATATATATATGTGTGATGTGTGTGTGTGTGTTGTGGTGTGTGTGTGTGTGTGTGTGTATGTATGTATGTGTGTGTGTGTGTGGTGTGTGTGTAGGTGTGTGTGTGTGTGTGATATGGCGAGTCCAAATCCAAGTTCAAGTTCAAGTTATTGCAAATCCTATTTACTATAAAAATATAATAAATTATTGCTTCCTACGGTATATTTTAAAGCATATTATATGATGCAATAATAATAATAATAATAATAAAATAATCAATAATAATAATAATAATATATAATAATAATATCAATAAATAATTAATCAATTATTTAAAATTAAAATAAATAATTTAATAATATAATAATATAATAATAATAATAATAATAATAATAAACACAGATTTACCGAATGCGGCCTAGAATAATTATATTATAATTAACCCAAATTTATGCAAATTTCAAACTCTTTAAAAATATGCCTGTAAAAAATTGTTGGAACAAAGTCTTTACTAAAATATTTCATTATTCGTTTTGTTTCTAGGCTACAACATTGAAAGAAATTTAAGCGCTTAGATAGTTTGATCTAACCTCGCGGTGGCCATATGTAAATTATAAAAAAGTTTGATCTTAGTGTTCTGAATAATTTTCTGTTAAAAAATATTTATAAAGGTTTGGTTAAAAACTTGCGTTTATTCACTTGTGTAAATTTACTATAATGCTAAATTTATGTATATTAATATTTCGAATGCTAGAAAATGCTTTTTAAGCAAAAACGATCTAGCTACATTCGAAATTTAAACTTGAGTTTTGTTTTAAATATTTTAGAATAATAGAGGGTCAATTAATACTATATTATAGTTTACTTAAAACCAATAGGTTTTGGATAATTTTCGGTGGGGATTGATGCGAAAACAATTCAATTCTGCATATAGTTTCGAATTTATTAAATATTTGATGAGATAATGTGCTTAAAAATCTATTTATCAATTTGCAGTTATACAATTATATTTTAGATAGTTAATTTTAGGCAATTGAACTTTAAAAAAACTCTTTTTTTTGTTTACAGTTTTGGTTAATATTATAAAATATATATTTAAAAATACCGAATGTCCTAACAAACGCCTTCAGGCAAAACGCACTCTAGCTTATTCGGGAATTTACGGATATACATACTTAACATTAATAATTAATTGTCGTAAAAAACTATAAGCAATAACTCGTGATTGCGCGTGGAAGAGGTTGCATATATTAAATATCCGAGGACAATTAAAAACTTAGGCACAAATGGGCTAGCCTTATTTCGAAAATTTAAAAAATATAAAAATTAAATTAATAATATTACATCCGAACGATACCTAATTAAAATATCTTTGGGGTTAACCTACTTGGTAGGATTGGACTGTGCGCGCAAGTTTTAATTATTTGCCGAATTGCCAGACACCGCAAAAAATTGACTTAACTATTGATTCTGAAGCTAAAAAGTGGTAAAACAAACCCAATAAAAAATAATAAAAATAAAAATGAGGTAAAATTCAATCTTTCGTCTGAGGTTCGATATTCGATATATATATCGAACTATATCGATATATCGAGTATTGGATATATCGATATAATTCCGATATCTTTTATATTAATATATATGATATTATATATATATATATATATATATATATATATATTATATATATATATTACGATATATAATATATAATTATATATATATGTAATGTATGTACTGCTATGTTACTGTATGTATGTATGTATATCATGTCATGTTTGTATATATGTATGTATGTATGTATCATATATATAATATATATAATATATATAATATATATCATATATATATTATATATAATATTATATATATATATTATATATTATATATATATAATTCTTATATACTATTATATATTATGGTCACGTTGTCTAAAGCTGACATGTAACTAGAGAACGACAGCCCCTACAGTAAGGCATACACATTGTTGCATATACATGGCACAGAAAAAAAAAAGACTTTGTGACGCAAAAAAATAGGGCGCCGAGTGTTAGGGGTGCTTTAACACTAACGATACCAGCGCCCCGATGTAGGAGTCGGGTCTTCGGCTCTAGAGTGGACTGACGGGGGAAGGGACTACTCCCCCTCCGGGGATGGTCTCGGGAACCCCCGCTCTTTTGTCTTTGGGTGTCGCGGGGTTCCTTCGACCATCCCCTCCGGGGTATTAAACGTCCCCCCCTTCATCCCCCATCGGCTCGAGCCCCCGAAAAAAGGGTAAACTCCTTTTTAGGGGGCTCGAGCCGAGCCCCTTATATGGCATGATATATATATATATATATATATCATTATATATTATATAATAGTATATATATTATATATATACAAAATAATATATAAATATAATATACTATATATATATAACTATATATATAATATCAGTGATTTTATTGCCTAGTTAGTTGATCAATTTCGTATCTAGAATATAACAAAAAGTGTACCTATCTTTCCGACTGAGGTGCTTGGGGCACTATTATTATTTACTGCTTTTGTCTTGTAAAATATGCATGGAAAAATGCTTCTAGGAAGGGGGACTTGTAAGGCTTCTCATTATAAATATGTACTAAATGTCATAAATTAATATTTAAAAGTCACTAAATAAATAACGTAATTCTTAAATTTAAAATATTATATATATATATATTTATAATATCTATCTATAATATATATAAATATTATAAATATATATATTATATATATATATATAATATATAATATATATATATATATATATATATATATATATATAATATATATATATATATAATACATAGAAAAAAACAAAAAAACAAAAAAAAAAAAAAAAAAAAAAAAAAAAAAAAAAAAAAAAAAAAAACAAAAAGAAAAAAAAAAAAAAAAAAAAAAAAAAAAAAAAAAAGAACAAAAAAAAAAAAAAAAAATAGAAATGAGAAAATAAAAAAAAAAAAAAAAAAAACAAAAAAAAAAAAAAAAAAAAAAAAAAAAAAAACAAAAAAAAAAGGAAAAAAAAAAAAAAAAAAAAAAAAAAAAAAAAAAAAAAAAAAAAAAAAAAAAAACACAAACAAGAAAAACAAAAAAAAAAAAGACACAAAAAAAAAAAAAAAAACAAAAATAAAAAAAAAAAAGAAACAACCAAAAATAAAAAAAAAAAAGCAAAAAAAAAAAAACAAAAAAAAAAAAAAAAAAACAAAAACAAAAAAAAAAAAAAAAAAAAAAAAAAAAAAAAAAAAAAAAAAAAAAAAAAAAAAAAAAAAAAAAAAAAAAAAAAAAAAAAAAAAAAAAAAAAAGCAGACAAACTAAAAAAAAAAAAAACAGAAAAAAAAAAAAAAAAAAAACAAAAAAAAAAAAAAAAAAAAAAAACAAAAACAAAAACAAAAACAGAATAACTGAAAAAAAAAAACAAAAAAAACAAAGAAAAGATAAAAAACAAAAAAAAAAATAAAAAATAATAAAATAAAAAAAAAAATTGATTAAAGTAAAAAAAAAAAACGAAAAGAAAAACGAAAAAAAAATAAAAAAAAAGGAGAAAGAGAAAAAATAAA
>JABUQX010033959.1:35000-39979 GCA_015478945.1 Trachelipus rathkii | reverse complement strand
TTTTTAATTCATATAAAATAGTTAAAAACATTGATTTTAGTAAAAACCTATTCTATTGTATGGTGTTACGTTTGTGTGTGTGTGCATTTAGGTGTGTTTGTCTGTTTAAATGTCTTTTGTTATATAGTTGTTCAAACAGAACTACATGTAATTTTTTTTTTATCTCTTTATAAGTTTAAATCTTTAATTAATGTCAAAAACCTTCTTTGCACTTTTTCTTTACCACATAGTACACCCAAACAACCCCTCACACCATATATATATATATATATAATATATATATTATATATATATATAATATTTTTACATTTAATAAATAATTTTAATTAATTTTATTTATTTTTAAATATATATTATACTATTATATATTATATATATATATAATATATATATTATATTTATTATATACTATATATTATATATATATATAAATATTACCCTATTATATATATATATTATATATATATATAACATATAATATTATATATATATATATATATATATATATATATATATATATATATATATTATATATATATAAATTATATACATATTATATATATATATATAATATATAAAATATATAATTAATATATATAAAAATATATATATATATATATATATATATATTATATATATACTAAATATATATATATATAGTATATATATATACACCTCACGGAAAAAAAGTATAACCAGTCATCAGCTGTTTATGATGCGGCACCTAAAAATCAAACCGTACAATTGCATAACTGTGACGCACTAACCCACTTATACCACTAGCTCCTGTACAACAATAAAACAATGTCAGTGCGAGAGATGCGTGCACGGAAGCGAAACCCATGTTTGGCATATATCAAACAGAATCACTCAATTTATTTTATTAAACTTACGCTGACAACTCCACTTAGACTAACCGACGAATACAAAGTTTGAACCAATACCGAATTACTGATCCGATTGTTTGTTACAGTGTTGCCAACTAAAAATATCAGAAGGCACTAGATTTTATTAAAAAAAAGTCAAAATGCCAATATTTGATGAAAAAAGCAATAGACGGTTCAAAAAATTAGGAAAATAAGAACACGCGTTTAGTAAAATTTTGCACTAAAGTAGCAATAAACGCACTAGATCTATTGCAAAATGCACCAAATTGGCAACACTGAGTCCATATCTTTTACAAATAATCGATTTAATATTACAATATCAATGTATCGTTAATTCCCATAAAATATCGACTTAGTTTTTATTTTTGTGCTGCCGAAATGTAAAATTAAGCCACCTAACCTAACCTCATTTCACCCTTAGAACATATTACCAAAAAAAAAAAAATTAATTCGCCCTAAACATCTACTTATGTTATCAAGAGGTTAACCTGCGAAATTTTTTTTTATCGACCTCCCGTCCGTGTGTATTCCTCTTGTTCATAATTATATATATATATATTATATATATATATATATATATATATTATATATAATATATATATATAATATATATATAATATTATAATATATATATATATATATATATATAAATATATAATATATATATATATATATATATATTATATATATATATATATATATATATAGATATATATATCTTTTATATATGTGTGTATAATATATATATAATATATATATATAATATATATATATATATATCGAGATATGTAACTCGTTTATATGTGTCAGGTAATATTTGATTACACCAATATATCCTATGAGATTTAAGAAATATTAAGAATTGCGGTGGATTCTCAATATTTCTCGTTACAGTTGGGTGTCAATTCAGATTTTAATGGAACGCAACCTTTAGCTGGAGTTATGGATTATTCGGTAACTTCAACTTTATATTCAGGATGCTTTAAGAAAAGTTTACTTATATTCTTTTTACAATGCTCACCGCACTGCTGACCGCACTGCAATGAGCACTGCATCGCTGGCCGCACTGCATTCCTGGCTGCACTGCATTCTATTGCAATGCACCGCACCGCTGACCGCTCAGATGCGTTGGCCAAACCTAGCTAGTAATACTTTTCTTATTTGTAGTATATTGAATTACCGTAGGCGTAATGTATACATTTATACCTGCTCTTAATATATAATATTTACAAAGAGCTCCTATTAAAAGTATTTTAATTGCTTATCAATTCAAAACGGTGTTTATAATGAGCTAAGAGTCAAAATTAATGATACAAAAGAATTGTTAATTAAGTTTTGAAACATATTTAGTTTCATCATATCTTGTTATAAAGTTCATTTTTATTTAATGAGGTTGATTGAGCAAAATAAAAGCAAATTTTTGTGATAAAATTTTTGTGATTAAAAACTTATTTTGGTTTTTATATTTTACTTCAATATTATTCAAGCTTGGAGTAAATTAATAAAATAGATAATTACCTAATTTCATTTGAACATTTTATAATATCGTAGCAGCAACATTATAGCACAATAATAATGCGATAACAATCTGTTCCGACAGAGTCGTAAACTAGTGGTCCGTTTGAGGTACATGAAGCGTTTTCGTATATATATTTCTGTACTCTTCCAGTATGTGATCTACACTTTCAATATTTTTTTCGAAATCGATACATCGATAGTATTTTTAGTTTATATATATATATTATATATATTATATATATATATATAGTATATATATATATATTATTATATATATATATATATATATATATATATATATATTATTTTGGACTGTCAATCCATCTAGGTTAGGTCTAGGTTTACGGCAGCGTAAATACATCTAGGTTAGGTCTAGGTTTGCGGCATCGACGATCCATCTAGGTTAAGTATTGGTTTAGGACCCTGCTAGTTTAGATTATGAGAAGTTTTGTTAAGTATACACAAAGTAAATTTGTGTATTCTTAATTATTATTTACTCTGTATATACTTAACAAAACCTATTATTACCTGAACTAGAAGGGCCTTATACCGGTACCTAATTCAGATGGATCGACGATATCTTAAACCTAGACCTAACCTAGATGGATTTACCTTACCGTAAACCTAGACTTAACCTAGATGGATTGAGAGTCCATATTATATATATATATATATATATATATATATATATATATATATATATATATATATACCTATATATATTATATATAGTATATTAATATATATATATATATTAACGGAAAAGCTATAGAATCTTTGATATAATCGTAAAAAAATATCGATTATCGTAAAAATAAAAATTATTGTTGTATCGGTAATCGAAAAAATATCGATAATGTAGATCACATATTGGAAGAGCACCCATATTTCTATATAAATTCATGACTTCCAACAACTTAACTACCATTTTGGAGTTAAACTGTGGTCAAGTTGTGGTACGTTAGACAAACCTTAAACATATTTCCCTTTCACTTTTATATTTTAAAATATTGTTGGCCGACGCACCAGGTGCTGTGAGGTGCGGTGTGACACACAATTATTCCAGAGTCCCGGTGATGTGCTGTATGGTGCGGTGAGAATAGAGGTGCGCATTGCGCTGCGGTACCCAATTTCAGTATCCTGGTGCGGTGCAAATTTATAAATATAGAGGTGCATGGTATGAGGTGGTGCGGAGCGCGATGCCATAGAAATTAAAAGGTGCGGTAAAGTGTGACAAAAAATAACTTTTAGTGCAGTACGGTGCGTGGTACGCTTACTCTGGTGTGGTGCGGTGAGCGAAATTCAGGTGCTAGGCCAACTCTATTTAAAATTTGAATTGATCAGATATTTACTAATAGAAATGTATTTACAGTTACGAAATATAAATGCTCAAACTCTAGGGAGTTAAAAATCTTTCGCTGAGTGACATACTCGATATTTTTAGCCCATCGAGCAAAATCGATTATCGAACTTGTATTGAATTGTGTTTTTCGGATTACTGTTCACACTTACAATTCGTATATAAATAATAGCAACTATTAAGATGGAAGTATAGGAAAAAGGGGTTACAGCTTGGGGAGGAAGTTACGGGGTGAGGGGGAGTGAAGCGGGGTACCCCCGGCCCACGGGGCTCCTTGAAACCCTATACATTCGTACATTTACATTTAGTGTATAGTTTAACAATTTTAAATTTCGATTAAACTTTTTGCGAAGCTAATATCAAAATTACAATATAAAATACAAAAATTCACATCTACCTAAATTAGAACTTGGCAACTCTTTTTTTATGGTGAAATATTACCAGTATTTATCAGGAAAACTAATATTTGAATGAGGCACATGAAAGTAATAATAATAATAATAATAATAATAATAATAATAATAATAATAATAATAATAATAATAATAATTAATAATAATGATAGCAATAATAATAATAATAATAATAATAATAATAATAATAATAATAATAATAATAATAATAATAATAATAATAATAATAATAATAATAATAATAATAATAATAATAATATTTGATATTGGAGAAATTAATTAAAAAATATATATAATAATTAATATTATCATCCTCTGTTTTCTATCTGTCAAACAGCATCTACAAAGACGGAAGCAAATTGACGGGAATCCCGAAACAGTCTCAAAAGGGACGGACGACGGAAACCGTCACTGAAATCGACGTACAGGCGAGCGACAACAATCTCCAAGTGATCTGTCAAGTGGAACATCCATCCTCGGGTTCTTTCTTGTCGACGAGTCACACAATGAGTGTTCTATGTAAGTTTTTTTTCCAGTTTTTTTTGGATTAAGTTTTAAATATACACGAGTATTATATATATATATATATATATATATATATATATATATATTCTAAATTTATATATTATAAATATTATAATATATATATTGCTTTCTGTAGAATATATATAAATATATATATATTTATATATATATATATAATATATATATATATTATATATATAATATATTCTAAATTAAAGTTTTTTATTTAAAAAAATTGTTTCAATGTAGGATTTTGTTTTAAATTCTATTTAATCG
>JABUQX010033959.1:10000-27500 GCA_015478945.1 Trachelipus rathkii | reverse complement strand
TGATTCATCTTCCTTTTTTGACACAAAAACACAGACTGTAGTCAATACTATTGCTCCGTTTCCTCTTTGATGGTGCCATCTAATCTAGTAGAACCCCTTCCATTATTACTGGCTGCTTTATACGACAAATTTAATCCTGAAACAAAAGAAATTAAATTAAAACTGTACATACTCAAAAGTATAGTGCCAATAGTAATATTAATAGCATATTACAATTCCTTTATATGACATACCAACAGGGTTGGGGATTTTTTGGATTTTTTGAGAAAAAATCAATTTTTGATTTTTTGGATTTTTTGAGATTCGTGACGTCAAGCGAATATATAATTTTAAACTTATTTTTTTTTTTAATTCGATTAGGTATTATTTATAACCCTAGGCCCTATATCTGAGTTCAAAATCTTAAAATAGGGCTTATAGTCTATGACACAATGAAACAGCAAAACTAAAGAGTGTTATTTGTAATAATATATTACATCAGAAATAAAAGAAACATGTTTGAAACATGATCTTTTGTTGACATTTTTAAAGCGTAGAAATTTGAAACAAAGTAGCCTTGCTATGATATTATTATTCTAATTTTTTATTTCTATTGAAGTTAAATCGCTTAAATATCCAAATAACTTAAAAATATGTATATAAAAAGCAAAAAAGCAAAAAAAGCAAAAAATCAAGTGAAAAAATCTGTTGAAAAAATCAATTCATTTTTTCCGTGCCATCCCTGCATACCAAACAACACAACCACGCAGCGTGACACAGATCAAAAAGTGTCAAAATCGAGCTGAAACCATCACTCTTTTTAGTTTGAAACAAGGTATCAACCAAAATATTGGTTTTTCGCAATACATGCTAAGAAAATTTCTTTTAGCTTTTAAAAATACATTTCCAGCAAGGTAAAAAAATTGAAAATCAGTTAGATGGCTACCGAAATAAGGCAAGTTTGCTAATAGTGAAATGGCGGTAAAATTGGATGACGTTACCACAGTCATGCTGCTCAGTCATGAGTGCTCAGCAATTATGGATGGGAAAACTACATGTTTTTACCGATTAAATGGCGCCACCGGTACCTTCCCTTCATTAACTCCGCCACGGGAAACACAGTGCTCCAAGACTCCCGCTGATGGAGAGTAAAATCTTCTGTGACTCATTTTAATTTAAAATGGCCAGCACTTTGAGTACTCAGCAATTATGGGATGGGAAAACCGGGTGCTTTAAAAACTACGCTTGAAGCGTTCTTTTTGGGGACGGTGGGTTGCCTCAGTGGTTAGAGCATTTCCGGTTATTGTTAACGCTGCGACGCGGTGTCCAATGTTCGAATCCCGCTGATGGAGAGTAAAATCTCCTGTGACTCATTCATTTAAAATGGGATGAGAAAACCGGGTGCTTTAAAAACTACGCTTGAAGCGTTCTTTTTAGGGGACGTGGATGGGCTTGTGGTTAGAGCATCCGGTTATTGTTATGGGATGAGAAAAACCGGGTGCTTTAAAAACTACGCTTGAAGCGTTCTTTTTTGGGGACGTGGATGGCCTAGTGGTTAGAGCATCCGGTTATTGTTAACGCTGCGACGCGGTGTCCAATGTTCGAATCCCGCTGATGGAGAGTAAAATCTCCTGTGACTCATTCATTTAAAATGGCGCCACTGGTACCTTCCCTTTATTATCTTTGCCACGGGAAACACAATGCTCCCAGACCATACTAAATTGTGCTATTTGAAAGGTAAATAAATATCCCACCACTCACAGGTTAAGATGTACGGGGTTCAGAGTCCTAATGTTGATATATGTTCATGTGCCATGCATTTATCATAAGTTTGTAATATAAAATTGAATTATAAGTGAATAATTGATTTTTACTTTTCATTATTCAGTCTTACACCTGGCAGCGAGCGTTCACTTCCGTATGTCAGTACTACCTAAGTTTCTCCATAGTAATGTTAAAATTATCATTAGGTCGCTTGGATGTTTCATGTTGCGTTTAACTTCTAATTTCTTTAGTTTCAATTTCTTTACGGCCCCTAAAACTGAAATATACCGGAAAATATTAAGTCCGTATTTTCTTCTACATCTCAAACAAAGTAACCTCCTCCCTAATTGGATAAGTAAGACTGATGGGAGACCTCCCCCACCCCCTTCATATGATTCTTTGTTTAAAGAATGAAAAGCGTAATTATTATTATTATTATTATTATTATTATTATTATTATTATTATTATTATTATTATTATTATTATTATTATTATTATTATTATTATTATTATTATTATTATTATTATTTTATTTGTTCTTTATTATTATTATTATTATTATTATTATTATTATTATTATTATTATTATTATTATTATTATTATTATTATTATTATTAAACTAGAGAACAATATCTCATTTATATTTGTGTTTTTTATATTCTTCTTCTTTTTGACTTAATTGAGTTGCACTGAATTTATGAATAATTAAATTTTTAATTAGAGTTTATTAAATTATATTATTTAATTAATTAGATTCGCGATATATATATATATATATATATATATATATATATATATATATATATATATATATATTATATATATATATATAATATTAATATATATATAGTATAAATTCCTTTTACCTTACAAATATATAATAAATGCATGGCACATGAATATAAATTAACATTCGGACTCTGACCCCGCCCAGCTGACTTGTGAGTGGTGGAATATTTATTTACACTTTATATATATATATATAAAATATATATATATATATATATATATATATATATATATATATATATATATATTATATATATATATATAATATATATATTATATATATATATATAATATATATATATATATATATATATAATATATACATATATTATTATATATATATTATATAATATATATATATATATATATATATATATATATATATAATCAGAGTATATATATATATATATATATATATATGGATGGAAAATCTTAGGGGCGTGTTAGGTATGAGAAGAATTGATAAAATGAGGAATGAACTCATTAGGGAGTTGTGTAGTGTAAAGAAAGTTGAAAAGGAGAGTACATTGAAATGGTTTGGTCAAGTGGAAAGGATGGATGATAGTCGGTTGGTTAAGCGGATGTTAGTGGTGAGGTGTTGGGAATCGACCGCGATGGGAGACAGAGAAAAAGTGGATGAGTCAATAAAGGAATGTCAGGAGGAGAAAAATGTGAGTTGGCAGAGGCGAGAGAAAAGGTGCATAATAGGGGTGAATGGCTGGGTTTTGTGAAGGGGTATGGTGGGCCCACCGGGGTTAAGGGATTAACCCTACATTGACGAGATGCCATAGTGAGGATCTGTCGCAGTCCCGTGAAGCCCTAGGGTGGATTTTCCTGACTGTGACGAGTTCTGACTCAAGGGTATCAAGGGCGAGGTGGGCTTTCTTTTCGACTTGTGTCATATTCTTCTACTACTTTTGTTTTCAGTCCATGCATTTGACGCACCTTACCCCCAGTCTGGGGAAAGAAGGTGGGTGGATAATATTATATATATATATATATACTATATATATATATATATATATATATATATAATATATAATACTATATTATATATATATATATATATATATTATATATATATATATTAATATTATATATATATATTATATATTATATATATATAATATATATATATATATATATATAAATATATATATATATATATATAGTATATATATATATTATATATATATATATATATATATATATATATATATATATATATATATATATATATATAAATATATATATATATAGTATATATATATATATATAATATATATATGATATATATATATATATATATATATATAATATATATTATATATATATATATAGATATATAATAATATATATATAATGAAAATATTTTATAAGCCCCTATTTGAAAAATATGTTGAAAATATTTATAAGTTTTGAAGGATTAAAAATACACTAAATTTTATAAAAATGTTTTTGAAGCTCATTCACGCAAAAAAAAAAAAAAAAAAAAAAAAAACAAAAAAAAAAAAAAAAAAAAAAAGATTTTAATTTTTTTATTTAAAATTTATATATATATATATATATATATATATATATATATATATATATAATATATATATATATATATATATATATATATATATATATATATATATATATATATATATATATTACCGGTCTACCCAAGGGGATAAGTTATAGTGTCAATATGAAAACTTTACGCTTTGAGCTTGGAAACTTTTTGTCTGCCACATATTAAGTAATTTCGGAGTTGTACGATAAACAAAGCCACAATGCTGTTTTATCATTTCATAAGTTTGGCACATGAAAAGAATGCCACTTTCAAGACACTGCAACTTCTAGGTATTAGCCGTATATTTGTGCATCATGCCATAAAGTTATGCGAGGAAACTAGTGATGTGAAAGACTCCACAGACCTTGTATACCACGTTCCATTCGGACGAGCAGACTATGAAGGCACGAATTGAGCGAAATTATCTTCGTAACCAAAGCATCTTGTTACGTGGACTGCAGATTACTAAGAATTTCATGTCGCGCATCGTCACTGATGCTCTAAATATAGGTAAGAGAGAGAAGAGTCTAAATGACTGTTGGCTGAGTATGCCCATGATCGCCATCGAAAACATGTCTATAAAAACGGAAAAAAATCTTAACCTTCTTAAACTCTCTTAAGAGAGAAGAGTCTAAATGACTGTTGGCTGAGTATGCTCATGATCGCCATCGAAAACATGTCTATAAAAACGGAAAAACATCTTAACCGTGGGAGAATGTTTTAACAAACAATACGATAGAATGTATGCTATGTCGTCTAAGCAAGCAGCAGAACTCTTACCACGAATACAAAGAGGTCATCATCCGGCTTGTGTGATGGTTTGCTGGCGAGTGAGTTGCGGTGAGGTCACACACATCAATTTTTTTTGAAAACTGTGTTAAAACCTCGGAGCAGTGTACCGTTGTTCTGGAAGGTGTGTTAGCCACTAGGTTAGACCCTCTTATAAATGAACCATGGACCTTTCAACAGGATTCATCACATTCTAATCAAGCTTAATCAGGGACAATGTTCCTCATTTTCTGACGGTTAAGCGTCTGGCTGCCCCGATCTTAATCCTTTGGTTTACAAATTGTCGACACTTTTATTGCGTATGGTCTGCTGTAGGTGAGACCCAAATATCGGTTCTTTAAAGCAAGCTCCAACAGATGCTGTGAATACCTTTCCGATTAACTTAGTGCGTGATGAAATAGAACATTAGCCCACCAAATTTATGGCTTGAGCTCAAGCATAAGTCAGTCACTTTGAATGACCGTTGTATTTTGCGCTAACAATGGTTTCAGATTAAATCGTGTAGATATTAAATTGAACTTTATCGTTTTTAGTAGAAAATTATGATGTAAAAAGTAGAAACATTTGGAAACTTTCAACGTCGTTACGTTGTCGTCCAATTTCTAAACGAAATAAAGTGCTTAACGTAAAAAAAGGACATTATGTATCCATAGGTAAGATCCGCAATATGTCCTGTGTCCTATGATGTAGGAATACCTGTTCCTTCTGCTCCCGGAAACTTAGTTGATGTTTGTGATGAACAGGAAATAGAGAGTAAATATTGTGATAATAAGAGTGACCAAGATGATATTTAAAATCCCGGTTATAAAGATCCTCAGCTTTTCACACAGACCGAATTAAATGATTTGGTGAGAGACTTGGGCCTCTCGAAAGATTGAGCAGAACTTTTAGGCTCACGGTTGAAGGAAAAACTTTCATTTTCATGGTTTAGAGATAGAGAAGAAGAATTTGAACAGTTTCACTCACAAAAAGATCTACTGTACTGCCCAGGTGTTCCTAGACTCATTAAATGTTTCAATATTGACTACAATACAAACTACTGGCGACTCTTCATCGACTCGTCGAAAAGAAATCTTAAAGCTGTACCTCTCTATAAAGGAATTAGGTATGATTCCTTACCTGTGGGACATTCTGTTTATTTTAAAGTGTTAAAAAAATTTGGAGATGATCCAAACAACACTCAAATATAAAGACCATGGTTGGACCATTTGTGGCGATTTTAAGATACTCTCCATATTACTAGTACAACAAAGTAGATATCCTTTGTTTGGGATGGCCATGATAGGAGGAGTCATTATATTGAAAAAGAATGGCCTCTCAGAAAATCCTACACCCTGGGACAAAAAAATGAAAAAGAGAGAGTTTAGTTAGATCTCAAAAAACGTTTTACCTTCCCCACTCCACGTAAATTTAGAATTGATGAAACAGTATGTGAAGGCACAACCCAAAAAAAATATGGAGAATGTTTTAAATATCTTTGCACTGTTTCCTAATTTGTCAGAAGGCAAGTTCAAGGAATGAATATTTGTCGGTTCAAACATTAGAAAACTTATGGAAGATTACATATTTGAAACAAAGATGGGAGAAATAGAAAAACAAGCTTTGAGAACATTCAAACACGTTGTGAAAAACTTTCTTGGAAACTAGAAAGATCCAGGTTACAAAAATATTAGTTTGAATATGTTAGAAAGCGTTTAAAAGATTTGGGGTTCCACAATGAGCAAAAAATTTTCTAAAAAAAAAGGTTTTTTCATTTTTTTGCACTCACGTCTGGATTTAAAACTTCCCAAGAATACAATCTGGGAGCTGAAGTGAAGAACAGGTGAACGATTTCACCAGAATATAAGGAATGAAAAGACGATATCAGGGAGATGGAATGTCAGCAGATAGCCGATTACCTGCCTGGATGATAAAGAGGGACAATCCACTTAACGAACACAAGTGGAAAAGTACCAAAAAATCCATCGACGAAAACAGAAAACGATATTACGAAGAACTTAGACTGATTTTATTATGATATTTGTATGCTTTTGCCTTGTTTTAGCACCCATTTTGTAACTCTGTGTTCTTGCTGCAATTACAATTGTCAAATTTTACTTATTAAATTTTTGGTAATTTTGTTCGTTTTTTTAAAATTTTTATACCCTTTTTAAAATAACTTTTACGCGATTGGAAAAACAATTGAGGTCATTTATTTGAAAATGCAGGACAACAAATTCAATATAATGAACACCTAAAAGTGAAGACAATTTTCGAAAAGTTAAATTTTGCAGGCCTGTGTCATTATTATTATTATTATTATTATTATTATTATTATTATTATTATTATTATTATTATTATTATTATTATTATTATTATTATATTAATTATTATATATTATTATTATTATCATTATTTATTATTGTTATTTGCAACAAACAAACAAGACAAACAACAACAACAACCGAAACAACAACAACAACAAACAGACAACAACAACGAGAGCAACAACAACCAATCAACAGCACAACAACAACAACAACAACAACAACAACAACAACAACAACAACAACAACAACAGTCTATTTTGCTTGCGATTTTATTCGAATTTTTTTTATTTTTTCCCTACTCGTGTTTCCAATCCTATTTATATGTCCACATTTCACGTGTTTGCACGTCTAGGAAACAAGTCCTGTAGCCATACGTCATTACCTCTTAACACCAGCCCAATTCAAAGGTAAAATTTACCTGAGTCACCGATATTTAATCTATCATAATACTCTATTTTCATTTTATTTAAAGGGATTGAATTTTCATTTCGGTTTTCAACTTGATAAAAATAAAGTTCCCCAGGATCAACTTCTTTTGGAATGTAGTTAATTAGTTAATGACCAATTTATGTTTTTTTTTATTGTAATTATTAAATTACTTTTCTACATTTCTAATTTTGAATTTTGACATTTAAAAAGTTTATTCTTAGAATGACTGGAAGCTTCGGAGCTGCTCCAATGAACCAGCTCCGGGGGTTTAAGATACCCCTGCTCCAGGCTCAGGATAGCTTGGAGATTTTAAGCTACGGCTCCTATCGATTTTTCGATTTTCATTGAACTTAAATGAAATATTTAAAATCTCAAAATAAAAAAAATAAAAAACTGAACACCCCACCCCCTCCCGGAAAAATGGTGCTGAAAAAAATTATGAATTCGCAAAACTTCGAATTTGATTTTCATGAAAATTACATAGGATAAATAAAATGTTTAAAAAAATGAGATATTATGAAAGAAAAACGTAAATATACGCCTAGAGAAATGACCCTGAAACTTTAACTTGATATTTTTAACTTGTAAAGTTAAATCTTGCTATATGGCTCATGGGCGTAGGCAGGATTTCATTTAGGGGGGGGGGGCAAAGGTTTGAGTGATAATATATATATATATATATATATATATATATATATATATATATCATATATATATATATATATATTAATAGTATAATAGTAAGTATAAAGCTCGCTGTGACATGCAAGTGACATATTATAATATTATTTAGGCACCTTTATCATCCGCCAAATGCTATCAACTACTGAAAGTTTCAGCGGAGAATGCTATCTGAAGAAGCTAGCTGAATAAAAAGCACACAGCTAGTTGACTTCAACCCAATATGAAAAGGAAAACACATTTTAAAACTATTAAAAAAATGTAAATGTTTATAAGTAAGTTAGGTAATCATCAATCCTTCCATCAGGCTCATACAGCGAAAAGTATGCCTAAATTTTCAAGTTTTTCTAATAATTCTCATAAAACCGTCTGGCAAACATCTAAGGTTCAGTTTTTTATTCCGCCAAGGCATTGAAGGTGGGGCAAGTGCCCCCCAGCCCCCCCTACTCCCCTTGCCTACGCCATGGTATAGTGCGTGTAAGATACTTCTTTTTTCATGATTTTTCAGCAATCAACTTGGTCTGGAGTTAAAGGGTGCTCAGTAGACAAATGTTCGTATGCTGCTTCTAGCTCATTTCTCGATTTTCTTTTTACATTTTTAACTCTCTTCAGATTATTTTAAACATTATTGTAAATTTAATTAAATTTGTATTTTATGAAATTCATGCATGTGCAATGAAACTGATAAGGTCCATGTTATATATATACAATTACATATATATATATATATATATATGTATATCATATATATATATGATATAGTAGTATATATATTATAATATATTTATATATATATATATATATATATTATATTATATAATCGGACTGTCGTCTGAGACGGACGCATAAAAAGCAAAAAGGAAAAGAAATAAGAACAACAACAGGACGGAGTGAGAAGAAGACTGAAAATTCCAAGAGAGTTCCTCTCCTGCAAAGGTTCTAAATGTTTTTTTTTTTTTTTTTTTTTTTTTTGTCTCAGAGAAGGAGGAAAAGTATTTTGCATGTTGTGTTCAGATTTTGCAGTTAAAGGCTATTGAAAAACAAAATTATAATAGTGAAGAAAATATTTTTATTAAAACAAGAATTTAAAATTAAAATCAAAAATTTTATAACAGTGCAAAATTAATATTGTAACTTGAATAGGGGCAACAAAATTTCATTTCGGTTCTTTTCAATAGTTTTAAATATTAGAAAGGAAACTTTATCGAAACTCTGAGGAGTAACAAAATTTCTAGATAAATGGATATTACAGCGTAGTCAGATTACAAGAGGATTTCTCTTCTGATGGATCAAGGGGCTGGGAACACCCTTATGCCTTTCGATTTCTTCCCATGAATCCCTTTCCATAGGAAACTATGAAAAGTTGTGGCGACAGGCCTAGCAAACCGGCTACGTAAAAAGGAAATTACTCGAAGTCACCAATGCTATGCCTCTGACACATGAAGGAATAGCACCTGACAGGCAGAACCTAACAGGATGGATGATTATATATATATATATATATATATATTATATATATATATATATATTATATATACTTATATGTATATATATATATATATATAGACGTTATATATATAATATATATATTATATAATATATATTATATACTGTATATATATATATATATGATTATATATGAAGTATATATATATTAGTATATATATATAGATATATATATATATATATATATATATTATATATATATATATATATATATATATATGTATATTATATAATGTATATGGATATAGTATAGTATATATATATATATATATATATAATTATATATATAACTATAATATATTATAATAATGATATATATTATAATATGTTATATAAGAGATATATATATAGTATAATAGTTATAGTATATATAATATAATATATATATATATTATATATTATATATCTATATGTATATATATATATATTATATATATATAATATACTTAATATATATATATATATATTATAATACTATATATATATTAAATATATATATAGCTTATATATATATAATATATATATATATATATATATATATAAATATATAACTATATATAGTATATAGTATATATATAATACTATATAAATATATTATATATACTGTGTATATTATATATAATATATATAAATATATAAGTAATATACTATATATAATAGTATTAGTTATATATATATATATAATATAGCTATAATTATATATTAGTATATTATATTATATTATTCGTAGAGTATATAATAATAGCTATATATATATATAGTCTGTGTATTCATATATATATATATATATAATATATATATATATATATATATATATTATAGTAGTATATAATATATAGTATAATAATATAGTATATATAGTAGTATACTATTATATAAGATATATTATATAATACTATATATATATTATAATATTATTATGTACTATATAATATATCGTATAGTATTAATAGTATAGTGATACAGTACTAATATCATTATAATAGTAGTATTAATCGCCATTTTATATAAGTATAATATATAGTATATAATATAGTATAATTATAGTATATATATATTATATATATATATAGTATATATATAATAGTAGTATATTTACTGTATAGTATATATATATAAGTAGTATAGTTTAGTTATATAGCTATATGATATATATAGTCGTATATATAATGAGTATAATAGTTAATTATAAGTAGTATATAGTATCATATATATATATAATAATATATATCATAATGATCTGGAGATTGCCTTGGGAAGAGTGTCGCATTAAAATTGGAAAGGAATAGAGAAGAAAACAGAAGAAAAATGGCCGAGGAAGTAGGAGGAGAATTAAAAGATGTCCGAGAAGTGGCACCATCTGGAAAGGAAAAAACCATCTTTACATCTAAACAGAGGAATGAATTTGGGAATGTAGTCAAGTATGCTTGAAGCAATGAAAATGGAAAAATAACATCTTGCATTTAATGGAAAAACAAATTTTTTTGGTTAAAATAATTACGAAATTAATAACTACAAAATTTAACTTTAATGGTGTGATGCATCAAAATGTAACAAATTAGTTCTTTTGGAGAAACAGTTGCTTTATTTTTCGATGTAAATGATTATAGTGAAGATGGATATTTCGGCACGGCCAGGTTCTTTAATGAGATTTTCTTACGCAGAATTCTGAGGGGGCGACAAGGCTAGCAAACTCCGGCCCTTTACATTTACTTGGCTTTTAGATCTACTCACCAGGACCTGAGGCATCGGAGCTATAGTGTCGGCTAGAAACGAGAGCACGATCTTCTAGAGAGCTCTGGGAAGGAGTTTGCGAGAGGAAAAGTAGAAGAAGATGCCAGGTCCACCCTGTAGGGTGAATGAAACCTCGTACCTTAGAGATATACACTCAAGGACTACAGCATTTCAGTAAGACCATTCGCCGAGAAATATTCTGTTCTAGACTGCTCTGAGATCAAGTGTTTCGAATGTCCGAGAAAGAGGAAAGATGCTGGTCTAACTGGACAGGTGGCAAAACCCCTATCTGGGGAGATGGTAGACGATGGTAGACTAGACGTATAATATATATATAGTATAGTTATATATTAGACTTACTAGGTTATCGTAGATAATGACTATATATATATATTCTATATATAGTATATATATATATACTGATATATATACATATATAGTATATATATATATATATATATATATATATCAGTATATATATAGTAGTATGTATTGTACTTATGAGTATATATATATTATATAAATAGTATATGATATATATAATATATATAATTATATATATGATTATATATATATATCATATATGATATTATATATATATATATTATATATATAATAAAGCAATGTTAACTTTAGTGGACCTAAGATCTTAGAGAGGATAAAAAACTTAGCAAACTTAATCAAGTAGACTTTGGAAGAGGAATTCCAAAATAAATAATCTAACCCCGTTTATATATATATATTATATATATATAATTATTTATTATATGTATATACTATATAGATATAATTTTATTATGTGAGAATGATTATAGTATATATATATATATATAATAATATATTATATAATAATATATATTTAATATTATATATATATATATATATAATATATTATATAATGTGAGCAGTATATATATATATATAATATATATATATATATATATATATATATTATATATTATAATATATATATATATACTATATATAATATATATATATATATTTGTGTGTGATGTGTGTGAAGAATAATTATGCGTCGTTACGTTTGCTAGGTGTTAGTTAGGTAATGCTCAGGTTGTATAAGTTAGGTTAGGTTACGTTATATATATATCAGTATAATATTTATATCTTATATATATATATAGTGATATACTATAATATACTATATATATATAAGTATATATTATATTATATTATATAAGTATATATATATAGATTATATATATTATAACTATATATAAGTAAGTATATATAAATATATATATATGATAGGTATATATATATACTATATATATATAATAATATATAATATATATGAGTATATATATATATATATATATAGTATATATATATATATATTATATATATATATTATATAATATATATATATATATATATTATAATATAGTATATATATATATATATATATATATATATATATATATATATAAATATATATAGTTATATATATATATATATATATATATATACATATATATATATAATATATACAGTGGCGTATCCAGGAAATTTTTTTTTCGGGGGGGGCCAAACACAAAAATCGCTTCTTATATATATATATATATATATATATATAATTTAGTATATATATATATATATATATATTATATAGTATATATATATAAGTATATATGATAATATATATAGTATATATATTATATATATAATGTATATAATTTAACCTCTGGAATTTATGTTATAAACGGATATGGATACTTAAAAAATGTTTTGTGTTTAAAAAAATTTCGGGGGGGGCCATGGCCCCCTGGCCCCCTCCCCTGGATATCGCCACTTTATATATATATATATATATAATATATATATATATATATACACATATATAGATATATACTATATAGTATATAAATATATATATATCATATATAATATATACTATATATATATATAGTATAAACATTTCGTTCTTTTCGACATTGAAAACTTGAACCTGTTTTGCTAAAACGCATTAATTACTTTATTGATTTTGAAGTTTTTAATATATCGTTAGGAAATAACATTTATAATTATTTAAAAGTCCGGTAAATGAATGCATGGCAAAACGAGCAATTTTGTCTACAGGGGAACTCCGGCGCCGTACCCACTGTGCAGTCAACCCTGGGAAAAAATAATAAAATATTCCTTCAAAATAATAAAATATCCTATATAAACCTATAATAAAAGTTAATAAAAATAAGCGTTTGACATTAAATATGTTATAAACATGAATTTTGGACACTTCATAAACTTTTTCAGGCTCATTTTTCGAACTTTATTTAACGTTTGTCTTTCTTTGGAGAGCCATTTCAAATATTTCATGTACGTGTTTCATGAAAATTGGCAAAAAATTGGCTGGTGTCGCTAGAATTGGAAGAGACGTTCATAGACAAATGTTATAAATATGAAATTTAAAGGGCTTTTATTATTATTATTATTATTATTATTGATTATTATTATATATTATATTATTATTATTATTATAATTATTATTATTATTATTTATTAATTATTATTATTATTATTATTATTATTATTATTATTATTATTATTATTATTATTATTATTATTATTATTATTATTATTATTATTATTATTATTATTTTTATTATTATAATTATATATATATATAGTAGTATATTTATGACGTATAATATATATATATATATATATATATATATATAGTATATTATATTATAATATAATATATATAGCAATATATATAATATATACATACATATATAGTTCGCATGTGGTCCGACTGCGAATAATATGTTTTTCTAATACTTCGTGAAATGCAAATTTAAATATGTGAAATTTTTTTTTATAATTTGCGAATGCGAATATTGAAAAACATGCGAATATTCGCATTTCCGAATGCGGATATTTAAGTCAATATATATAAGTATATATATAATATA
Organism: Trachelipus rathkii; assembly: GCA_015478945.1. Classification (NCBI taxonomy): domain Eukaryota; kingdom Metazoa; phylum Arthropoda; class Malacostraca; order Isopoda; family Trachelipodidae; genus Trachelipus; species Trachelipus rathkii. The sequence goes on along the minus strand of JABUQX010033959.1, from coordinate 13,023 downwards.
TGATATATACGTGTACTATTTAGTAGTGATTATAATATGATACAGTATACAGTAATATGGTTAGTATTATATATATAGACGTGTTATATTATATATATATATAATTATTATATATCTCTGCGAATGTGAATATTGAAAACTAGGCAAATGTTTGCATTTTCTCAATATATATATTATATGAAGTAATATATATATATATACATATATATTATAAGTAATAGTATATATTATATATAATATATATATATATATATATTATGTATATATATGGTATATATATCATTATAATATATATATAGTTATATATATATATATATATATTATATATATATAATAAATAGTATATTTAGTATATATTATATAATAATAGTATATATAATATATATATACTAATTATATATATATATATATTAATATTATATATATATATATATAGTATAATCAATTGGAATTTCAATATGCAATTTTTTTTTCGCCTTTTATTTTAATTCATATATATATATATATATATATATAATACGTATTATATATATGAATATATGATAATATATATATTATAGTATATATAATATATATAATATTGATACTTATTTATATATATATAATATATATAGCTAATTATACTATAATATATATATACTATTATATAGTTTATATAATATATATTGAATATATATACTATATATATAGTTAAATATATATATATATATATATATAATATATATATGTATATATATAATATATATGATATATATAATATATCTAATATTATATAATATATAATATATAATATATATATATATATTATGCTATTATATATATAGTATATGATACGTATATATATACTATATATAGTATATACCACTGATATATAATATATATATATATTTTTTAAAAAAAAATACAATTTAAGTTTAAAATTACGATAAAAAATAGAAAAAATTATCCATAATTTTAATAGTTGAATATCATAGCAGCTATTTACTAAAAATATCGTCCCAGAAAGGTGAAACAATGCCATCATTCGATTCATTTAAAAAAAATTGTTTACATGGTACTGACATCTTTATTTTCAACACAAAACTGTCGTTATCACCTTTGTGCCTTGTCGAGTGACTATATATATATATGAATGATATATATATTTATAGTTTAGGATATATATATATATAAGGTATTATATAGTAATATATATATATATATATAATACTATATATTAATATAATATATATATATATATATAGTCTATTATATTATATATATATATAGTATGCGTCAGGGTTGAGTTGGGGGTGTGGTTTAAGGGTTCTGATTGCGCTCTTCCTCAGTTTTCAGGAATTTTTAAGAAACTTTATATTCTCTCTCAAAATTTTAGTTTTCTAGGGTCAATATAGTAAAACTGAAAGGAATTCCCCACTCGAAATTTTTTACCCAACGCTACGCCAATTATACAGTATATATCAATAGTAATAATATATATATATATATATAGTATATATATAGTATATATATGTATATATATATATTATAGGTATATATATATAATAGTATATATATATAGTATAGTATATCTATATATATATAGTATATATATATATACTATATATATATATCCTCGTGATGGGGGAATCCGAATCCGGATTCAAATTCGAATCCGAAGGTACTGGATTCGGATTCGAACATTTTCACACACACGGCTTCGGATTCGAAGGGGCTGTGATCGATTCGGATTCGAACATTTTACACACACGGATTCGTTTCGGAGCTCGATTCCGAATTCAGATTCGAATTCGAGTCTATTTCTTGTTTCTACAGGATGTCAAATAAATCATCAAAAATAATAAAAAAAAATTACAAAAACTTTAACATTGAAATAAATATGTATATCATTGGCACCATTCAAAAAAATAACTATCGCGAAGGCAATTTCTCCATTTTATATCCCATAAAAAATATAAAAGGAAATACGTAATATTTCTGGTTGGTTGTATTTTAATTTTGTAAAAATCATTGGAAGCATTCGAATCCTAGATTCGGATTCGAATCCGGATTCGGATTCAATGCGTTTTTACATGGATTAGGATCGAGAATTTTCCACACACAAGTAAGACTTCTGCAGAGCGCACGGATTCGGATTTTTGGATTTGAATCCGAAGGTGCTGGATTCGGATTCAGATTAGGATTTGAACATTTCCACAGACACGAATTTGGATTCGAATGCATAAGTTGGGTCCGCAAATTCGCCCATCACTGATATAATATTATATATATATATATATATATATATATATATACTATATATATATTATATTAGTATATATTATATATATATATATATATATATATAGCTTTCTATATTACTATATGATATATATATATAATATATATATCATATATTATCTAATAATCTATTTTGTTTATTTACTGTATGGCCATTATTTAAACTTTTCAGTTCCCCCCGCAAAGATTGAAGGAAGATCAATCCCCCCAACAGTGGACGAAGGGGGAGATGTGACATTTACCTGTGACGCGGCGTCCAGTAACCCACCTGTAAATATTACTTGGCGAGCCGGGGACGTCTTACTGAGCGGCGCAACACAATATCACATAGATGCCGAATACGGAGGTCAACGAACGAGGTAAGCGTCACGTGACCTCAAGGTCGAGGTCAATTTAAATTTAGAGGTCAGTATGTCAGGATTTTATTATTGTGGCACTCGTTTATTGACCGGAAATAGAGCATGTGGATTCACTTAAAAACATTTTTAACTCCGGTATCTACTACTACTACTACTACTACTACTACTACTACTACTAATAATAATAATAATAATAATAATAATAATAATAATAATAATAATAATAATAATAATAATAATAATAATAATAATAATAATAATAATAATAATAATAATAATAATTATTTGGATTTTGTTTAAGCTTTTTAATCCCAGAATATACTATTATTACTACTACTACTACTACTACTACTACTACTACTACTACTAATAATAATAATAATA
>JABUQX010033958.1:7500-12450 GCA_015478945.1 Trachelipus rathkii | reverse complement strand
GGAAATCTTGGATTGAACCAATGGACAACCCTAGAAGGTTGCTACTATGAAAAAACACTTTAACTTTTAAAGTGTCAAAATTATGTCTAGTTCATTTTTAAGTGTTTCTTTCATTAAGGTAATATTTTGAAACATATCATCCTCATTTAGAGTACGATTCACAGCACCGTTGCTATTACCCTAATATATCTAGATACACTATTTTTAAAATTATTAAGAATTGAGAAACTGGCACGATTGGTTTTTCACTATTGTAATAGTGAACTCGATCTTGATAATTGATCCATGGCAAAATGCTGAACAATTTCTGATTCAATTAAATTAATTGGCTAATATGCCACCAAAATCTTTCTCGCTCATTTATGAGCCTTTTATCTTGGTTGAGATCCTTTGACTTATACTGGCTGCCATGTCGTTCAAACATTTGTTAGAATCATATTTATAATACTGAACTACTTCCACCGTTACTTGCAACTGTATCACTTTCATTGCTACTATGAACTATCATCTAATCTCAGTGTCTTTCGTGCCTTAAATTTCAGTTTGATTATTGTTTGTTTATCCTTAAAGTTACGTTTTTGAAACATTACCTCAACAGCATCATTTCTTTTAAAAAAAAAAAACAGTTTTGGATCTTGGGGTCTAAAAGTATTGAAATTATGCATTACAATATATTAGATATTTTATTAGATATTTTTTACATAACATTCTCCAATTTTGCCAAGCTTTACTTTTATTATTTGTGTTTAGTTTGATTTATGTCACGGCAGCAGAGTCGTGGGCGTTATTCAGAAATTTACAAGAATTCAGCCTTGCTGAAAGTCAACATTACTCACGAAGCATCTATCCTGTAACATATATGTAAAATAACATTAACATATGACTATTAATATATATATAAAATATTAAATAATATATATAATATATATAATATAATATCCTACATATAATATCTATTCTCACATTATATCTTTATCTTTAACAATTATAATTTATTCTGCGTAAAATAACCAAAAATAAAATAATTAATTTAATAACCACTTAAAATAATAATACAAATGGTCAAACTAGATGTAAAACTAAGAATAAAATACATTTAAAATACTCAAGTAATATTAAGGAAGAATTCTAGGCCATATTCTGGGATCGATTTTATTTCCAAAACTAATTAAATATTAAAAACAGATTATATTATACTGACAATCCGCATGCCGCATATATATTATCACAGTCATACTAAATACTTATAAGAAATAGAACTACGCATTAACACGCAAAATCCGCATTACCGTCAAATCCATCTTATTACTTTTTAAGATCTTACCATAACCGCAATATTACCGCAAATCCTGACACCATAAACAGTCAATAAATTTTTATATTATAAGGACAAATTCACTAGGTCCATCATTTAATAAATATATATATATATATATATATTTTATACAATATGATTCTGGCAATATACGTACATAATTACTAGATAATTAATAGACAAAAATTTATTCCACAAATATAATCAATATTTATATAATGATAATAAATATATATATAGTATATAGGATATCTACTTACAAATAGGTCTTAAAACTATAACACTTTAAAGCATTTAAACTATTAACAATATATAATATTAATATAATATTATATAATAATTAATTATATTAGTTATATAAAGAACATTTATAACAATATATATCTGGAGATATTTATGCTCTATAGTATATAGGATAATCTACTTACAAATAGGTCTTAAAACTATAACTAATATAATATAATATATCATATATATAATATATATTATAATATATATAATATATATTAACTATATAATATATATTAACTATATATATCTAATATAATTATATATATATAATTATACTATATTATATATATAATATATATAAAATATATGATTTATATTAATACTATAATATAAATATAAATGATATTTAATAATATATTATATATAATTTAATATATAATTATTATATATTAATATATATATATCATTCATATACAATATATATTATATATATATAAATAATATATATAATAATATTTATTTAATAATGATTTTTTTATCAGATATTTTAGTGGATCAAAATATAGGAGTATGAAAAGACGGTTATTTATTAACCATGAGATTTAATATGAAGATCTCCACTATACTTGAATATAATTTAAGAGAATAAGAGTATACGAATATCAATCTGGTTATTAAATGTTATCTTTTCACTCACTCCATATTATCTATCAATCTCTAATCGAAGAGCTTATAGAAGCTGGTTACATTTACATTCAAAATAAATACTCCTCCTTATTTCTCATTAATTTTATTATTATTTATTTAATATTTATTTTTATTTATTATTATGTTATTATTTATATATATTTAATTAGATTATATTTAATTATAGATTATTATTTATTACATAGATTTATTTAACTTAATTTGTTTAATAATTTTTTGTATGTGAATAATGATTAAGCATTTTTATGTAATAGTTATGAAATTATTGTACTATATTTTAAGCTCATTTTACAATTCTTTAAAGATATTTTACTTAAAATATTGATTATTTTTATTTATATATAATAAATATTTATATAAATATATTATATGTTAATTTTTAATGCATAAAAAAAAAAAATTATTGATACTCAGTATAATATAATATATATATAATATAATATATTATATATAATAATATATATATTAGTAAAATATAATAATATATAATAATCAAAATTATTATTATTATTAAATATTATTAATATAATAATATAATATTAATATATTATATAATAATAAAAAATATATATATATAAATATATAAATAATATTAATCATATATATAATATATATATTAATATTTTATTTATTTTGAATATATTAAATATAATAATATATTTATAATAAAATAATATAATATTATATATATATAATTATAAATAATTATTAATATATATAATTATATATAATAAATATATAAATTAAATATATAAAATAAATATAATATAAATATATAATATATTAACTTTATTTTGTTCCTTTTATATAGAACTTGAAATTTTGGAAAGGGTTATTCAATAGATAAACCAATCAAGGTATTATATATGAGAGACACATCCATAAGTGAGGGGCCCCTAGAAAAAGAAAAAAGAAGAAATGTATTGGGAGTAGAAATAAAGAAAGGAAAAGTGAGATGGATGAAGGTGGATTAAGAAAAAAGTCTGGAAGACTGAAATCTGCAATGAAAATGCGAAGCTTACTTTGGCACGGAGGCGTTGTAGGATCCCATCATAATTACCATTAAAAAACTAATCTAAAATAATAAAGGCCATTAAATAAAGAGCTACATATAACGAAATAAAAATAGAACTAAGTGAAGATAATAATTAATAATTTTCACCATGATAATTTTCGAACTCATAAAGTATAGAACCAATATTTATGAAGGGTTTCAGATTCCTTAGTTGGGTAAAATCTGATAGAGGCACCGAGTTGGTATGATGCACAGCAAGGAAAATATAAGGAAAAAATATGAAGTACAGAAGAAGTAGCAAATGATAGGATAAGGGTAGAGATTCGATAAGTCTAGATAAAAAGGAATGGGCCCGATACTGATCTTAGAGGAAGTGGAATCAACTCAAAATCCTGGAACAGGCTGTAGAGAGTCTGGAAGTATCTAAATAAGAGTTAATTTGCAGATGCCTAATCAAAAAAATTTAGTTTTTTTTGCTAATATTAATAATTGCATTAAATTTATTTACAATAACACAATACCATTAAACATGGAATCACCATAGCCATAGATTGGAAAGGATAAAGATATAGAAAGAAATGGATAGAAAATTCCTATGAAACTGCAAAGGTTATCTCATAATGCGAGGCCTGTGCATATGAAGGGCGAGTGTCAAGTGCCGTCCAGTTTGATAAATCTTGAAATAAATAACCATTATAAAATTTCCTTCTGAGAATGAAGAAAATTGTATTTTCTATATGTTTCTACGAACCCATGGGGAACCTCGGGGATTACGCTCAATTAGGTTTTGTAAAGTCGTCCTAAAGGGATAACCTGTACACTACCCCCCATCTACTACTAATTTACACGGGTCTATCATTATTCTAATAAACGCATACTGCATCTCATGTATGCTCACCGCAATTTCTAATCCTTCCAGATGCGTGACACATACTTATTAATAATTATAATATAAAAAACCAAAAATATAATTTACACATTTATAATTAAAAAATTTGACTATAATTATTTTGTTCACATTCAAATGATCTTTTCAAACAGGCACAATTATACATTTATAATTTATTTTCAATATAAACCTTGGCGGCTATTCTGATTATTCTTCTTTAACTGCTTAAAATAATTGAGTCGATATCTGAATATGTATTTAATGCCGGTAATAACATAAATGATAAAATCTAGGATTCAATGTATAAACATCCTACCAACTAAAAAAATAAAGTTTCATATTTGTTTCAATGACATAACATAAAATATATTATTAACGATATTTAATGTTTTCCGCTAAATTGAAATTGAAATTAAAGTCGAAATAAAAATAAAAATAATCAATCAACTTAAACCCCCCCTCAACATCCTCCCAGACCCCTCCTTCAACAGAACGTAGATCCATTTGATTCAGCAACTTAATCAGTCATATTGATCACACATTTTATATAAACTTTTACATGAAAATAATCTTCATTGTGTACAATTTTCGACCTTTTTAAAAGAATATCAAGGAAAATAAAAAGCAAGTTTTCATTTTAAAAAAACATCTTGTTTTTTACTAACAAAGTTGATGTAAATAATTTATTGAAAATTATATTTCATTATTAAATATATATATATATATAATATTATTATAATATATATATATAATATATATATATTATATATATAATTATATATATTAGTATTA
>JABUQX010033958.1:0-5000 GCA_015478945.1 Trachelipus rathkii | reverse complement strand
AAAAAGGGGTTTTTTTTCCTTTTTTGAAAAATTGGGAACAGTTTAAAAAAAAAAAAAAAAAGGGTTAAAAATAACGAATTAGGAAAGGGGGAGGAAAATTACGGGGGGGGGATTTTAACAGGAAAAAAAAACCCGTAGGGGGGGGGGAAAAAAACTTTAGGGGAACCGTTTAAAACAAAAACCATTCTCCCCCACTTTTTTTTTTTCCTTTTTTTAACCGATGGTTGTTTTCTTTTTTCATTTTTTTTTTTTTTTCCCGGGTTTTTTCTTTTTACTTTTTGAGGTCAGAACCAAGTTTTAAAAATAGAAAAAAATTTATTCCTTGGAAAACTTTTTAAAAAAAACATTTAAAAAAAAAAAAAAAGGAAGGGAAAAAGAGAGAGATCCCCGAAGGGGGCCCCCCCAAAAAAATTTTTTAATTTCTCAGGCTAGCCCCGCAAATTTTTTTTTTTTCTTTTTTAACCCGATGGCTTTTCAAGAGAGTTTTTGGCGGGATTTTTTTACCTTTTTTCTAAAGTTAATTTTTTCCCAAACCAAGTTATTTAAAGAAGGTTTTTTCTCGGGTTTTTTTCCGCCCCTTTTTTGAATTTTGGGAAAGTTTTAACATTTTTTTGGCTTTTTGGGATTTTTTTTTTTTCTTTTCTTTTATAGGGCCAGTGTTGCTGTGCAACTGTCCACTGGTCTGAAAGGGGGTTGCTGGGGGGAAACAGTAGTTTCCCCGGGCCCCCATTTGGGGCCCCACTTTTTTTTTTTCCAAAATTGGTTTTTCCTTTTTTTTCATTAAAAACATTACCGGAAAAAAAAAACTTTTCCCCTTTTTTTCTAAATCACTGGGGGGACCCCCAAAAATTTAATTTTTTTCCTTTTTGGGAGGGACCCCCACCCCAATTTTAATAGACAATGGATGAAAAGGAGCTTTTTTCCCTTCCTTTTTTACCTTTTTTTAAACCTTTAAATTTAAAAAACAACCCCCCAACTTGGAGAAATTTATATTTTAATACATTCAGAAAGTTTTTCTCCAATTTTTCTTTAAAACCATGGGAATTTTTTTTTTTTTTTTTCCCCCCCCCCATTTTTTTAACCCCTTTTTTATTTTTGGGTTTGTTTTAATTTATTTTTTTTATTTTTTTCTGGGCCTGGGAAATTCTTTCCAAATTAACTAAATTAGGTTCCAACAAATTTTAAACTTTTTTCTGTTTTTTCTTTTTTTTCCAAAAACCCTTTTTTTCCCCCCCCACCCCCAAAATTTTTTCAATTTTTCTTCATTTGGATTTTGTTTTTTTTTTTTTCCATTTTCTTTTTATTCCTTTTTTGTTTTTTTTCACGGGGTACTTTAAAAAAAAAATCCATTTAAATTTTCTTGAAATTTATTTCCTCCCCCAAAAAAAAAAAAAAAAAAACCCCCCTTCCACCCTTTTTTTTCCTTTTTCCCATTTTGGGGGACCCACCGGGGGAAATTTGGGGAACCCCCCTTTCCGTTTATCTTTTGGGCGCTTTATAAATTTTTTTTAAAAAAAAAAAAAAATTTTCCCCCGGCCCCTTTTTCCGGGGGTGAACCCCGGATATATAGGGGGGAGGTTAAACTTTTTTTTTTTTTTTTTCCTTTTTCCTTGGAAAACCAAAGTTAAAAGGCTTTAAAACTTTGTCTTCCCGGGAACCATTATGGGGGGGGAACATTATGGTTTACGGAAGATAAGAGCCAAAACACCCCTTTTTCCCCCCCAACCAAAACAAAAAGGAAAAAAAACTGCTGACGATTAAAAAAAAGTTTTGATATATGGAATAGCTTAATAATTCTCTCTCTATTATTGCCCCCAAATTTGCAATTTTTACCCCTTTTACTTTTTGCCTTTTACATCCCTTTAACATGTTTTATTTTCTTTGGGGTTTGGGAAAAAATCATGTTTCCCAAAATGTGGTAAAAATTATTTTTGGGAAATGGCTAAAAAGCGATTTGGATTTTTTTTAAGGGCGGGGGGGAAAACTATTTTATTAAAAAACTTTGGGGGGGGGGGGACTATTTAAAACTGCTTTGATAGGGGTTTTTTAAAATTTTTTTCCTTTTAACATAATTTTTTTTAAAATGGCTGGATTAATTTTTTTTTCCTTTAAAAACCTTTTTTTTTCCTTAAAAACCCCCCAGTAAAAGGGAGGGGGGGCCCCCCCCAAAAAAACCCAAAAATGGTTTTCGGGGTCCAATAAACTTTCATTGGGGGGAGGGTTTGTTTTTCTTTTGTTTAAAAAAAGGGGTTTTCTTATTTGGATTTTTTTTGGCTTTTTTCAAAAAACAACCCGGAAAATTGCAGTGTCAAAACTTTTTAATTCTTTTTGTAGCGTTTGGTTTGTTTTGGGGCAGAATTCGGGTTGGAAGGTAATTTAAAATGAATTGAATTTTTTTGGGGGGAAAATTTGCCTTTTTTTTTTTTTCCTTTTCCAAAGGGGCTTTACTTTTCCCTGGGGGGAACTGGGAAAAAATTTTCCTTCTACCCCCCAAATTTTGTTTTCAGCCAGCCTTTGATCATTTTTTTCAATTATTTTCTGTTCGAACTTTTTTTTTTTTCCTTTTAAAAATAAAAAAAATAATTTATTTATCATTAAAATTGTAAAAAAAAAAAATTTTTTTACAATCACCTTTTACCTTAAAATTTTAAAAAAAAAAAGTAAAAAAAACTGAAAACTTTCCGAAACCCACCCCCCCAAAAAAATCCGGGAATTTTTAAGATTAAGGAAAAAAGGGGATTCTTTCAAATTTCCCCCCAAAAAAAGTTTTCCCATATAATAATGAAACTTTTGTGATTAAATTTTTAACAAGATTAAAATAAATAAATAATTTTTTAATTCATTTAAAAATAAAAATTAATAATATAAAATTTAATTTTAAATTTTTAAATAAAATTTTAATTTATAATAAATAATCTAATTTACAAATAATTTAATTTTTATTTTATTTTCTTTTCCCCCCGGTTTTCCTGTTTTCCCCACCGGTTGGGGGAGCCCAAAAAAAAACTCCAGGGGGCGGGCCCCCAAATTTTTTTTCGACTACCCCCAAAATTTTTGGTTTTTTTTGGGGTTTCATCATTCTCCCATGAGGAAGATTTTTTCGGCTATTCTTTCAGAAGATTTACCCCCAGGATTTTTTTTTTTTTTTTGCATTTTTTTTTTTCTTTTTTCCTTTGGTGTGTTTCAATATTTAACCACGTTTTTTTTCTTTTACTTTTTCTCAATATTTTCGGGGGGAAAAAAAAAAAAACATTTATTTAAAAGGATCACAAGTTGTGGCCTTTTTTTTTCCCGAAAAAAAAATTAATTTTTTTTTTTTTTCTTATAGGTAAGGTACATGGTTCCCTTTCCCGTGCCGGTAAAAAGGGACATTCGCCCTTTTTTTCATTTTTTTTTATCCCAATATTTAGTACATTCACAATATCAATTACATTGCATTTCTTTCGTTTTGTGGGGGATTTCCGACGGTTTTTGGAGGGTTTCCTTGGGGGTTTTTCTTTTTTTTTGCTGGGCCCTCCGGAATTTGGGGGAATTGCCGGCGTTTTTAAAAATGTTTTAAACCTTTTTATTTTTCTTCCATTTTTTATTTAATTCCCCTTTTTCCAAAAAAAAAAGGCTAATTTTGGGGGCCCCGGGCCGTTTTTTTTCCTTGGGGGATTTTTTTCTTCTTAACCGTGCCCCTACTTTTTCAACCCCTCCCAAAAGGGGAAACTTTGGGGGGTGGGCGGACAAAAAAAAAAAAAACCCAATTTTTTGGGGCTCCCCCCAACCTTTCCCCCATCATTTGGGGGCTGGGTTTGGGGGTACGAGCTTAAAACTTTTAAGGGGGGGGGGGGACTATGGTTTTTTTTGTTGGCCCACATAATATGGGGCGATAGAGATCGGCCCCTTTCCCAGGTTTTTTTTTCTTCACTATGGCAGTTTTTTTCTTTTGGGAAAACCCCCCCATTTTTTTTTTTTCCAGAAACCTATCTCTGAAATGGAATCAAGAATAAATTCTCTCAGTTTGGGGAGTTTGGTTTTTTCAGTTTTTTTCCGTTTTTTTTTTTTTTTTTTTTTTTTTTTTTTTTTTCCTCTCCCGGGAGGCGGGGGGGGGGGAAAAAAAAAAAGGCCCTGGGAGTGGAGGGGGGGCGGGGGGCCCCGGAAAGGTTTTTGGGATTGGGAGGAACCCTTATTTTTTTCCCTGGGCGGGGGGGAGGGAAAGGCAAAAAAAGGCTTTTTCATGTTTTTTGGCTTTTCAGTTTTTCAATCCCCATTAATTTTTTTCAGGTTTTTTACCTATTTATTATTTACCATTGTTTTCCGGGGGGGAAAAACCCCTTTTATGATTGGACAATTGCCATTGATAATAAGAAAAAAAAGGGGGGGGCCTTTTTTTTTTAACAGGTTTTTCCCAATGAAAAAAAAAACCAAAAAATACCCTTTTTTTTAGTATTTTATTCTTATTTGATTAAATTTTATTTTTGGCTGGGGTTCGCTTTTTGGTTTTTTATTACTTTTTTTTTTTATTATTTTCCATTCCTCCTCTTTTTTTTTTTCCCCCTATTATATAAATATTATTACACCGTGGGTGATAATCCCATATTAACACTAATTACAACTTCCCAAAATAAAACGAAGGGGTTAGCATGAGGAAGGGTTTTTTTTCATTTATTGGGGCAACTAATGTTATTTAAAACCTTCCTAATATTTCTTAAATACACCAGAATTTTCAAAAAATAAAAAGATAGTGTTAAGTTTTAATATATTTATTTTTATTTACCGTGAGTGATGGTAATCTGTAATATATATTTTATGGTACAATATTATATGGTAGAGGTATATATCACAGTGTTCATATTTTGGGTAAAGTTATTATAAAAAGTTTATTTACCGGTAGTAGAGGTAGGCCCCAAATACTCATCACCCCATAAAAACCCCGGGTGATGGTGGTACAGGTAGTTAGAGGGTGGGAATAAATTTTTTTACCTATTTTTTTTTTCACTCTAAAGGTTCCTGCT
>JABUQX010033957.1:22500-37500 GCA_015478945.1 Trachelipus rathkii | reverse complement strand
TAAAGTTTATGCATTGGTAGATTAGTTAGTTACTGAAGAAGGGTCTCTGCTTAGTATACCGCATGAATGAAAAAATCGGTATCTGTGTAAGCACTTCACTCTGGTTTAAAATAAGACTGTTTAATATAGAGTTTCATAAAAAGTGATTATTAACAGCCATAATGACTCCTGTACAGCTGCTAGTGATCTGTAGAGAGAAATATGTACAACAACTCTCGATGATAGGTGTGGAGTGTAGCAGTAGCAAATAAGCTGTGCGAAGATATGGAAGATGGATGTATTTATATAGATATAGACATATTGACTTTGAGTAAGTAGAATGTAGGTGGACAAGTGAGTATATTAATGAAGTTTCTAGTGATAATGACGGAAAAATATATAGTGGCGCTCGAATATAGAATGATGACACCTTGAGATAGCATTATGGTGTATGAGTGGGAAGATTGATTGATTGTGTGTGAATATTCTGGCTACGCGCTAGGATCAACCAGGACGATTTAGTTAATGCTCTCTCGTGCAAAAGAAGTAATGGGTACATGGTGCCTCGAGAGGACTCAGAGAAGTGGAACTCCTAATAGCGCGCAGAACATATGATCTCTGATAGAAAGAGAGCAGATGTATGGGCACGTGAAAGTCGGTAGCGAGGATCTCGTAATAGAGAAAAGGGATGTCAGATAACCAATTATTGTGCAGCGCTCTGAAGAATAGCGATTGAAGATAGGGAAAACAGTGAATGCAGATTATGAGATGGGGGAATGTCTACGCGATGAATAGATTTTGTGCGCTTGATGACAGATATCGCAAATTTAATCGCCTCTCGCTGAGAAGGAAATTTAGAATGAGTAATATATTCATCCCATTTCTCATATACTTATCTAATTATTATATCATCTATAATTAATCATCTCAATCTAATAAAGATATAATATATATATTTTTCATTGGCCTAATATGAACTATACTATATAGAGAATGTTATAATAACTTGTACGATTTTGTACTAGTGAGTTTATATTACTTTATTATATTCGTCTCTAATGTTTACTTTATATATTAAGGTTTTTTTTTCAAGCTTATAGAATAATATATTACATTCAGCTTGTATATATATATATATTTTAATATAATTGGGCTATATATTATATACATGACCTCATAGAGAATCATCATATGAGACTCTTACTCAATAATTATTATTATTATTACTCTCTTTGACTATTTCTCTCCATAAGATTTTTTTATTGATAAACTTGACATTCTCTCTTTCCATATCACTCTCTTAAATCATTTGTTTTACATTAATCTTTGTTCTATTTCCGATTTTCCATTATCTTATTATTTAATATCATATTATTATCTATAATATCTCTCTCTCTTAGATACTTGTTCTCAGTGTTTGTACTACTCTCCTCCCATTATCTTTAACTATTTGTGATATTTCTACACTGCATACGCTTTTTATCTTTACTTTATTATTACATTACTCATTCTAATTCTTTTCTAATCAGTATATCTTACATTTTACTTTAATTAATTACGTATTATTCTCAGTCCAATATTTATATAGGGAAAAAGGAAAACCTTAAGCTTTTTTTGACGTCATAATAAACGTTACGTTTTTACGATAGTGCTTTTTCTTGTATTCATGTGGTCATTGTTTTGGTATTTTGTATTAATATTTTGAAAACAAAATGTTATTTGAAATTGTACGAAAGTCCTACCTAATAATTTTTTCTGAAAATGTACTTCAACTTGAATATTCAAAGATTGGACTATATATCTAAAAATTTAGGAAATGAATATTTTTAGGTATATCTGGACCCCATATATTACTAGTAATGATAGATTTTTCATAACTCATACTATTTTGAGGTTTTCATATTGAAAAATTTAGTGAAAATTTAAATTAAATTATCGATCTGCATGAAATTTTCATAACATTTGTAGTCGGGTGAGATACAACATTTTATCTATATATTTGGTGAATCAATTTTCTCATATTAGATTATTATGCTCAGGAGTTTTGAATTTTTCTCTTGGAACAATTTAAAATAAAAATTATTTTTAGGATATTTTTTATTATTTCAGTATACCCTCAAAAAGATATTTACCTATAAGTAAATGATATATAGTGTATCTTACGTACCTAGACCGTTTCAAAACAGTGAAAATTTGATTTTTTGTATTCGGATAAGTAGAATATGATAAAAAAATAATACTCAATATTATTCTCTTTCCCTAATAAAATAGTGTCTTTTGAAAAATAGGATAAATTATTGATAATATAATTAATAGTATTATTGAGGAACTCAGATTCGTACATGAATATATATACTGATTGGGTATAAACGAGATGAAAAATCTGTAGGTATGTCATGCATAGTATTATTAATATGGGAGTTATACATAATAGTCACCTTATTATTATTTAGTTTCGGATACTTATATATATATATATATATATTATATAGTTTTAAATTAATATTTATTAATTTAATAATATATAATATTATTATCAACACCGTATTACTGCTCGGTCTCGCTGCGGGAAAAGATATCTTTTAATGCTATTCTTCATAATGAGGTAGAAACTCATATAGTTCTATAGCTATATAAAGCTATTAAGTTATTAAATTTAATAAATAGTGTGGTATGTGAAATATTGTAGATATTTTTTATAATAATAGTGTATAATTTTAATGAATTAATATATTTTTTATGTTCATACTTATACACCGATAACTTTGGCTCAACTCCATTTCAGTGCTTGTATATTCATGAGGAGATACTCTTTTTACTACTGAGATAATTTTTTGCGAATTTGTTTCTCGTTGACTTAAAATACGCTATAATTTTTTAATAAAATTCCAAAAAATTTTTTTTGATAAATTTGTTTTCAAGACACATATCTCTCTCAATATAAACCTGCAATTATTAACAGAAATTATTCTAAATATAAATAAAATGAAAGATTTAGCTCATCAGCCAGCTCTCTCAAGAGTTCAAATGATTTCTTGACAATTTCTTAGTAGATTGAATATAGACATACTAAAAAGCAATAATTCGCACCTCCATAATTCTTCAATTTTGAAAACAAAAAAATAATAGATTTTGGAGAAATCGACCCTTGCTCAGATATAAGTGCGCCTGTTAAAATATTCGAACAGACTCTCTACAGCTTTAGAATAAATGTATTAGTATTAGTATATCAATCTGTATTAATATATATTTTCAAGCTTTTGAAATCAATTTGAGTAAATAAAAAAATTATAGTTGGAGTTTGAAATAATGTACAAAAACATAGGTTTCAAAATTAAAAATAGTTTTGAAATACATATGACTACTAAATGAAACAGAATACATCTAAACGATTTTAGACGTTACAGAAAAAATCTATTACAATTTGTTTTTTGTATTACCAACAAATAATTGTGACTGATAATAAACTAATTTTTTATGTCCATTATTTTTGAACATCAGCCTGGAGAAAATACTGGACCCGGTCCTTTATAAACCATTATTCATTCTCCATCCACTCCGCTTTATTTTATTTACGCGCTCTCCCTTCAATAAATACAATACTTTTTAAATTTCCATTCAAAAACTTTACAGCCAACGGTAATATTATTCATTAAAACACAATACCATAGAGCTTCCCTATAATTCACTGTTATCAAACGTAGTACGAAATATTTCTCGACAAATTTTAATTAATAAGTTATTTCATTCTTTAATACTAACTCATTCTCTTCAATGCTTAAATTTGTTGAATTTACACATCCTTCTATCACTTACTAAATGAAACTTGTTTCTTAAATTAATAATAGTTCTCAGTCACTACGTGAACTAATCTTTTCAACAATAATGCTAATGTTATATATTAATATCCAACCACACTCAAGACACTCATAATGTATGCTCTAGTTTCTGAATAGTTAAATCTTAATCATCCTTGACCATTTAAAGTGTATTTAACAATGCCTTCTCCAGTTATGCTCCAATACACTAACATTCTCCTTTCCTACATACTGCCTTTTCTGATTACACTATTACTACTCCATTTTTTCATACTACTTGATTCAAGTGCATACTCCCATGTGTGTAAGTAATAGTATATTAGTACGTATATATATATATATTATATATATATAGTTATATATATATTATATATTATATACTATAATAATAGTATATATATATATATATATATATACATCATAGTTGACTAATAGTACATTATACGTAGTGATAAATAAGAATAATAAGCAGTTATATATAGTATAAAGAATATCTTATGACAAAATTCGTAAAAGATATAAATGTACTCTATCACATTCCTTTAACCTACCCTCACTACTATATATAGTACCTTTAATTATGAGTTAAGATATAACTTTCGTCGCTCAAGTGATCATATAATAAATTTCACATCTCCTAAAGAGCTTCATCGGAATCCTGCTGAGCGGACCCTCACATTAATGTGTAAATCGTCATATATAATTATATATATATATTATATATGTATATATAGTTATTATATACCAATCCCTTAGTGCTTCAGGTGTATATATTTCTACATACAACCTAATACCCTACCTCGCAATAACTACTCTCATACTCCTATATTATTTTACTATAATAAATATACTATTATTATATATATATATATATAATATTATTACATTAATATATTTTTAAATAATACATACTCTATTTATAATTTATATATACTGACTATATACTATCTTATTCTATATATATATAATAATAATATATAATTTTTGATATAATACTATAATATATATAGTAATCTATACACTAATATTATTATATATTCTCTCCTTACCAAACATCGTTTACTGATACAACTCCACTTTATTATCTTCGGTTTCCCAGCCGGTCGGTTCACCAACATGTAGGCCACTATAACATCCGCTTAACCACCGACTACAATTCATCCTTTCCCACATGAAAAAAACCATCTAACATACTATTCATTATTCCCTATTTACCTTTTCTTCACACCACACAACTCTCTAAACGTTCATTCCTCATTTTAATCAATTCTTCTCACACATAGCACTCCCCTAAGAATTGTCCATCAGAACAAATAATAAAATTAGATCTATACTTTATTTATTCCAGATACCTTTACTCACTATTATTAACAATACACATATATAGGTAAACAATAATATCCTACTTCATATGTTAGATGAACTATCCTTAGTGATGCACTCCAAACTATTTAAGTCCTTTCAACATTTCTAACATAATGATTTATTATACTATATATATATTATATATATATGTATATCATATAATACCAGTGATAGGTATATATATATACTCTAAATAATAATTATATTATTATACTATTAATTATATATATAGCCTATAATATACATATATAATATTTATCAAAACTCTATATTATATACTCATATATGATATATATAATATATATATTATCTATTACCACTTATATCTCATTGCATCATTATATATATGTATTTACCCTTTCTTATAATATATATAATATATAAATAGTATATATAGATATACATATATATAATTTTAATATATATATTATATTATATATATATATACTCACCTTTATAATATATATTATATAAACTTAATGAATACATCATTGTTCCAGTCTCTTACATACTATAATCAACATATAATACTTATCATCATACTGAGGGTAACGTATATTACCTCATCCTCTACTAATATAACTCTAATCTATAACTACTTACTCTATTATTTCTACGTGTATATTATTATACTTTTTAAATATACCTCACTTCCTTTAATAAATACATACTATACTCAATAATTACCTATATCTACCAATTCACTCTCAAACTCTCTGTTTCAGATCCACTATACTATCACAAATAATCCAATTTCACCCGCATTATTATTAAGGTATTAAGTATATGTATTATATATAGGGCACCTCCCACTTCTAATTCACCAATAGAGGAAATAAGGGGTCCGACATATCGACCTTAACTCGAAAACTGCAAGAGATAGAGACTTCCAACCTTCAAATTCCGAAAGACCGAACCCAAATAGTTACGGATTATGGAAAATCTATCCAATTTCTAATCACGAATATAACAACCCTGTTTCATCTCACCCTCGCTAATTATTTAAATATATTATATATGCAATCACTTTCCTATACTTCATTTAATTCTTTTTACTACACTACCTTATCCTATACTTATATCTCGATACATATTACTACATAAACTCATATTCCATAGTGTGCTAAAAACAAATTATATCATCGGAGTTAGTACTTTATAACATACCTATAAACATCCTACCATAAATAAAGTAGCTTCCCTATTATAATCTCAATATCATAAAGTGCTCTGTTTTAGTGACAAATAATATCTATTTAAATAATCTCTTTATATATTACATATTCTCAAAATTCTTCTTTCATCTTATATTTCTAACTATTTATGTTTTTCATGTATAAAGATTTATAACCCAGGGATACAATCCTTCTTATCTCACTCTCTTATATAACAGCCTACTATTATGTTTCATCTTTCGCCAATTCTCAGTCCTTCTATATATATATTAGTAACTCGAGCACTCTTTTCGACCATAAATAATTTCGAGCAATATATATATTCTTTCACCCTATACAACAATTCATATATAAACAATATTTAATCCATATATAATTCCTACAGTTACCTCATTATTATATATATATATATTAATTCCCTATACTGTTATTACCATATTATATATTAAGTGTGGTATATATACCCCGCGCCCTACACCTTAATACACTCATAGCCTCATCTCCATCCTCAAACCCTTGGATACTTAATACCTCTCCATATTAAAGCTATTGTTACACAGCTTCCAATATTTACTAACTCATTACTTGAATACATCCAGATATCTTTACGTCATGTTTACTCTGACCGATTTTAACACGTTCTTCGGACTTTCTAACTGCATACCTATATACGTACTCCTTTAAAATAATTAAATTGCACTCTACTCCATAAATTACATACATCTTACACATTACCCCACTCACATTCACTATCACCTTCTATCATAACTGTTTCATAAACACAGCAGATTTATAATATCTCTTCTTGACTCACAAATTCATAATGTTTCATTTCTATTCAATTAACCCATGGAGAAAATAATTTATAACACTCGACCCCAATTCATTAATTAATCAAGGCATAATGATAATTAGTTATTATATCAAGTGAAAAATCGAAATATAATTTCTATTTGAATGAAATATTATTTCTAAAAAAAAAAACGTATATGAATTATTAATGATTATTTTTAAATTATATTTTATTTTTTAACGAGACTTTTGAAATTTAAATATTATAAAATAACTGAATAAAGGTAGGTAATAATAACACTTATATTATCTGCGTATATATATATAATATTTATATTAATAATTGATTTCGAGTGCCGTATGATTTAATTTCATCTCAAAATTCTTCATATGAATAATCTATACTTGAATATTAATATGATAACGACAATTAGCTATTGATATTAATTATAATACATCATATTAATATATATATATATTCTATATTTAATATTAATTGATTATTATTATATATATATATATATTAATATATATATATAATATATATATATATTATATATATTATAAATTATAATTATAGATATATAATTATAATAATATATTATATATTATAATATATTATAATATATTAATATATTTAATATAATATTATATTATATATATAATAAATATATATATATTTTTATATAATTATAATTATTATATTAATTATTTGAGGGTGATATATAGATATATGTATCTATCAGCTAATAACTTCTGAATAACTGATGAAATTATTAAATAATATTACTCTTCTACTATTTTTATATAATATAGGTGATTAGTGAGTCTACTTTCTTACTATATTTTGCGTTTCATTATTACTATCCACACTACTCATTACCTTCTCATAGGTGCATAATATTCATATTTACTATACCAATACCTAATATTTATATAATCCATACATTCATATATAATATTCATAATACATTGATTAAAGATACGACAACCCACTTCTAGATTAAACACTCTTACATGACATCTCACTACTACTCATATCCCTCTTGTGTTTGACTGGTGGTAGATAAGTAAGATATATTTCACCATACATCTGAGTTAATGTCCTTGGTTACGTCGTTAGTAAAGTCGACTAATGCGGGCTATAATATAATATATATAACTATATATATTATATATAGGGCTGTAGTTTAGGGTTGGCTGACCCACTAACCACTACTATTCTCTTGTACTAAGGGAATTAGCTTTTAGTAATGTGTATATGTTATATTACTTATATTGATATACCTTACGTATAGAGATATTATATATATATATATATATATATACTATAATAGGTTTAAATCATATTACTAGTGTAACTACTCTAACTCGTAATACGATATATATATATATGCTATCTATTACTTTTCGTATAGATATATATATATATACTCTTATATTATATATACTATATATATATATACTATATATACATAATACGTATATAATATATTACATATAGTAATCTATATACTATATATATTTAATACTTGTAATTATTTATATATATAAGTAAATTGTTTATATATAGTAATATATCAGTGATATATTATATATATATATATAATTAGTATATTAGATATAGTTATATATGATATAGATATAAATATATATGACATATATATATATATATTGCAGCTATATAGTTGTATGTATATATGTATATATAATATATATATATATATAATATATTAATTGATTACTAAGATAATGATATAGTGGAATATAATATTAATTGTTTTAGTGATGGGAATATAATAAGATAATATATATAGAGAGTTATGTAATATATAATATATATATATATTTGAATTTGAATTGATTAATATACTTTGATAAAGAATAGAAATAACGTGCAGCCAGACATTATCGCAATTAATTATTGGAATTCGAGTGCCTTATGTATATATTTGTGATTTTCATTAAATACCTGTCATAGTGACATAACTCTATACGCTTATATGACATGGAAAAGCAAATATGCTATAGAATTTAATTGTACATATGATAATGGAATAAAAGGTATGTAAATATATTCTTACTATTATTATATAATTAATATGATTATTATTATATAGGTGATATATATATTATATATATACTATATATATATTTATATATTATATATATACTTATATATATATAGATTATATATATATATTATACATTATATATCATATATATTATATATATATATATATATATATATATATATATATATTAATATTGTTTCATCTGTCAAATATAATGGAGACAAATAAAATCAAGGTATGGATATATATATATATATACTATATATTATATATATATATAATAGCGCTATATATGTTTTAGATGATAGTAATAGATATAGTTTATAGTGTAGCGTAGGCTTAGGTATATATTGTGTGAAGTAAGATATATTAGAGAGAGGAATGAATGATAGGAGTTGCAATTTTGTATAATCGGGTGACTTGTTAGGTACAAAGCTTTTATGGTAGAACTTTATACTAATATATATATATATATATAGTATATATATATGCGAGTATATTATATATATATATATATGTGTGTGATTGAATATAGCCTAGAGTACTAGAATCTTAATGGTTAAATTTAAGTTTGAAAAGGTTCTCTAAATAGCGTATTGTGTGTGGTTGTGACGAATGGTCCATCTGAGGGAAACGTTGAAGAGAGTACAGATATTTTATTTGATATAATAATTGTAATGAATTTCTGGTATGTGAGTATGATGTAGGTGAGTGTCATCAGATTGATAGTGCTTGGGGGACTCACTGAATTATATATATATAAATTATATATAATTATAAATAATTGTTGGATAGAGTTGAATTACTAAATAATAGTAGTGTAGATGGTTATATATTATAAACAGTATAGTGGTTATTTATGTGGGAATAATATCATATATATAATTATATATATATGTAGGGGTAGAGAAAATGAGTATAAATGGTTAGAGATATGGTGATGATATTCTCATTGTTAGATAAGATGTAAGATGGTATGGTGTAATGTATAAGTATATACTATTTCTTTATTAACACAAAGATATATTATTTACATTAGTATATATCTTAGAGTTTGGTAGTAAGTGTAGAGATGGTATATATTATATATATATATTATATATATATATATCGTGAAGTTGAAATAGCTTAATGATGTATATTTTGTAGTTGGTGTAGTATAGAGATATGTTTATGAATGATAATGGATCCTTTGGACTCGTTTAATATCTTAAATCAGTGATGGTTTAGGAATGTAGGTTATATTATATATCGTGATATATTAATTAATTATAGTATGTTCTCTTATTGTATATAAATTATAGTTATATAATAGTGGGGGCTTGGTATAATGGAGAGTAGGTGTATTATCGTGAACTAGAGTAAAGTAGGTAAAATGAAGAGTGAGATAATATGTTAAGTGAGCATAGAGAATTAAAGAATGATTAAGTAATGTAATAGAGCAGCTCGCTAGAATAAATCGGCTATATATTTGAATAGTTGAACAATTGATACATAGAATAAAATCTGGTGAGGCCATTGGTAGTAAGGAAGTCTAATATAATGTAGATTAGTGCATAAGGAAGTGTTAGTATGGATATGGTCGCTTAAATAAGTGAATAAGTAATGAGAATGTTAACTATAGCGTAATGGTATAGTGGAATGAAGTAGTGTGATAGTAAAATAAGCTGGTTAAAGGTAATAAAAAATAGTAAGCGTGATATAAAATATGAATACTATTATAATAAAAGCAAAATGTGTATAGAATAACATATAAGAAAGATGCTTGGATTTAATAAATAAGGATAGGAAAATAAATAGTATATAATCTATCATAAAATAAAAGGGTAATACAGTAGGAGAAACCAATGATAGTGATAATAATGAACTGTTGGATTTAAGGAGAGATTGATGAGGAATCACATTACAAGAATAGAGAATAGTTATCAATATCTGTCCACGTGATAAGGATATATGACGCGATAAAAGAGGTTAAGAAAATGAGAAATAAAGGGGTCTCAGCTATAGACATAAATGATAGGCGACTAGTGCTGTTGTTATAAATACTTAGAAATAAATATAGGATGAGAGTATAGGAGTGTGGATATAAGGCACTACTTCTGAAAATTACTGCACTAATATTATAACTAAGTGAAGATGATGAGTTACAGTGACCAATAGTAGCTCCGGAGATTGAATGAAGCTGCCCAAGAAGGTATAATATGAGAAATCACACTTACTTTTCGTGATATTTGATATTGATAATTATAGTAATAGAGTAGTGATAGTGTAATGTATGATAGTAATGTGAATAAATGATGGATAATAGTGATTTGGTATATATAAATATCTCATGAACTAATATAAGATATAATTAGATGAAGATATTCATGTGATGATATAATAATCAATAGAACGGAGCGAGATAGGTGAATTATGAATTGAGATATTTTGGCATAGATATGGATGTTATAAATTAAAGCGTTTAATTAAGAGGGTTATAAGTTTTATCAAATAGTAGGATTGGAGGAGAGCTAGGTAATTATAAGTATACCCTTATATATAAGTGAGTAAGGTAGTAAGATAAAGTAGTGAGAACTCTGAGATAAATTATAGGGGAATAAGTTTACTGTGTGATATTGTTAGGAAGTATATATGGATATTATTATGTGTCGGACAGAGTGTACTGTACTCAGAGTGGACTGAAGGACTGTATTGTGTAAGTACAATCAAGTGTGCGTTTAGGGTAAGTGGTTAAGAGGTAATGTATGTGGAATCAACTTTACATTTGATAAATCAAATGATTGAGAAAATTGAGGGAAGGGAGAAGTATAATAAATTGTATTTAGGATTTTATGGATTTGAACCTAATAGGCTGATTAATTGATTAGTAAGATTAAATAGTAGTGAAGCGTTATATGTGCAGGTGTATAGTGATATATATAATTTGTGTGTGGATTGGTAGGACTTATCTGAATGGAATCAAATAAGTATGTATGACATGAAATAGTGTGAAGCGTGATCTGTGAAGTTAATATAAATATAGGGTTATGTCAATTATATAGGTGATTGGTTTAGGTAATTATAATAGTCGTAGAGTTAAGTAACATAGAGGTATGTTGTTATATATGTGATTATCTCATTAGGTGATTATATTCATATATGTATATTATATATAGAGTGATCGCGTGTAGATTGTAAAGTGATTTAGAGGTGGGTGTGGTATTGCGTTCGCATGTTGATGTGCGTGTCTGGTCTCGTCCCCATCGATGCATACTGCTGTTGTGCACTGTTCATTAGAGAGTTCCCATTTTAGCTAGGGTGTGTAGGCGATCGCAATGTTATAAACAAGCCGTAACACGTATTACTTAATGAGTCTCTGCGGAAATTCACAGATGCAGTTTTGGTTTTGCGTGAAGTGAGACTCGATATGCGAATATTAAGTAGCGAGTGATGATTGAGAGAATTTTTGCGCCTAGTTTTCTTTTATTTCCAAATTGTTGTTTTGTTGTTATTAAATATAAATTTATAGGGGTTGAAAGTAAACGTGGATAAGGGAAAGTTATGGTTGGGAGTGAGGACACTCCTCAGTGTGAAGTTATTTAGATGGTGAAGCAGGCTAGAACAAGTTGTCTGAGTTTATATTTAGGGATATATGTGGATGGAGAGGGAACGGACGATGCAGAGTGTATAGGAAGGTGTGATTGGCAGGGAGGGGCTGGTGCAATTAAAATCGTTGGTGAATGCAAATTCTTTATTGTGTTTTATAGTATACGCTAGATCTATTTTTGATCATTAACTCTCGAGGAATGATTTATAATATTTAGATTACTCTCTATGTAGATTTATATTTTTGTGTTATTAGAGAGTTGTGAAATATATCTAGATCTGTGTGATTATTTCACAAGAGAAAATTTCTTATGTCGTAATAAGAGTTCTCTATACTCGTTGTCTCTGAGGAGGTGACGAACGCACATAACGTTAGCGCGAGACGAATGTGCGTGATGTTAGTAGTGAGAAAGAATTGATAAAGCGAGGTAACTTAGATAACATATTTTGAGAGCATTGTGATGGCTGTGGAGTGCAAAATGGATAGCGTAATACTATGAGAGACATAACATGAAACAAGTTATGTTGTAGATTGTACATTATCATACGATTCATGTGGATAAAGGATGTAAATGAATAGATCCGGTGACTTTATGGTTATAGCGAGAATATCGATATCAAAGTGGTGAGTGTGTTGGAACCGATCCGGTATGTGTGGGAGACCTATAGAAGAGATAAGTGGATATTATTGAGTTACTCTCTCGGTGATATATACTGAATGTTAAGAGAAAGATGAGTAAATTGTGTGATTTGTGAGAGAGTGCTGAGAATATCAAAGTGGTGCTAATATGATAAGGAGTGAAATTGAGTGCGGGTTTTTATGTATATGGTGACATAGGTTGTTGGTAATACCCTAACTCATGTGAGGGCTCAATGTGGGATGTATATATCACTCAACTTTTACATATGACGATTTACCATATTAATAGTTAGATGAGGTGCGTCGTGTCTCTCTATGATTGCTTTCCTATATGGTGGATTTTCTGTCTGTGTGTGTGTGACAGAGCTCTCGTACTTAATATTAATGTGTACATAGAGGGGCGGTAAGGTATAGCGGCTTTCTCCTTATTATATATATATATATATATATATATATATACTATATATTTTATATTATATTTATTATATATATATATATAATATATAATATCGTCAAAATAATATACTATATCATACTCTACTCAAAGCTTTATCTTTATACTCGATGTACTTGTAATACAGCACCTTACCCTCATACTTGGGGCTCAAAGAGGATAGGTGAAGAAAGAAGATAAAGTAAATAAAATATTAATATATATATATATATATATATATATATATATATATATCTTATATATATTATATGATTATATTTATATATTTATACTTTAATTATCTATAATATATTATATATTATATATAATATAATATATATATATATATAATATTATATAATAATATATATATATATATATATATATTATTTAATAATATATATATATTATATATATATATATATATATATATATATAAATATATATATATATATAATATAATATTAATTTTATATATATAATATAATACATAATAATATTATATATTATATAATTATATACTATATTATCTACGTATACATAATGACATTATAATTATTGGATATCAAGTATACATCAGTGCAGAATTTTATAATATATATTAATATTATATCTTTCTTTCGTATCTTACAATCTTTCTTTTACTCCCTTTCTCATCTTCTCTAGTTTTTTTTCTTCTGTTCTCCCTCCCTCCATTCACTATAAAGAGATGAGGGTTATAGGTGCTTATATCATAGCATTCGTGAAAAGAAAAGCAGTAATAGATAGGCACTGACATAATACGTAATTCGATAAATGCCCTAAGCCCAGCTATACTTATGTATAATATATTAATATACCGCCCTACTACATGTATATATTATATATATTATATACTATATAATTATGTGAAGAGTAATATACTCGTCTACAGACAGATAAATCCATGTCTTACCTAGTGCATCATTATAGTGAGACCGCTCGACTGGTACCACTCACTATGTATATAATTTACTGATTCAATGTAATGGGTTACTATCCCCTGGCCTCCTATATATGGTGATATATATAGGCTCACACAACCTGCTCCCTCTCCATACAAAACCCTCAGCCATTACTTCTCCTATATTCATGAATACCTCATTTTATTCTTTAC
>JABUQX010033957.1:0-17500 GCA_015478945.1 Trachelipus rathkii | reverse complement strand
AGACTTCAAAACTCATATAACTTTTTTCTCAATTATTCATACAAGAGAAAAAGCATAATCGGGTATGATGGTGTATATAAATTTAAAGTTTGTTACTAAGTGATACAAGAGGTAGGAAGAATATTATTATAAATTAATATTAAATATAAATTAATACCCTTTTTTATTTATTGTTATATATTTTGATAAATTGCATATCAATGGTTAGTAATTATTTATTCATCTATTTTTATTATTTTAGATTATTATATTAGTAACGATATATATAATTTAGGAATTTATACATTGAAATTAATCTGATCAATTTAAGTTAGTATATATTGATAATCCTACTAAAATAGATATAAACAGTATATATTGTATTATTCATATTATATTTATTATTAATTCTCCATATTATATTATACTCTTTGTATGTCTCTCAATATGTTATACAAATGAATATAGTTGACTACAATATATTATTCATATTCTCAAAAATCTAATAATATGATATTACTAATAAACTTGCTAACTTTTTAAAAATTTAATTATAGACTCGCTGAAATACTTACTAATTAGCATACACTATAATATATGATATAAGGGTAACAGCTAAGTAATCAAGTATTGTATATTCCTCCAGTTAGATGCTAGTGTAAACCGAAGGGAATATTATGTTTCAAATTTCAAAGTGATACACTATAATTATATTTCTACTTTTTTTAATGTAGTCATATTCAATAGTGAACTTATAATCACTATATTCTCCTCTAAACATATTTAGTGTAATATTAAGGGTGAAAAGAAAAATATATTATATAATAAAATTAGATATTATATATAAATCTGATAATCGTAGTCTTCTATCTAATGAGAATCCCTTAATAATTACTTATTGAACTCTTTTTTATATTTATTTAGTGATAATAATTAATCTTCAATACAATTGTCTGTCATATTATCTTTGTTGATATATTTAAATAATATTCATACATGAAAATATCTTCCTATTACTGATCAAGCTCTATTTATATTTTTTGATATAATAATATGATTCACAATTTAATCAGAGTAGTATATCCGGACGGAGATCGATACTCTTCGTACTTATATAATGAATGAGAAATCTACGATCTACTCGAACATTGAGTTAAGACTTATAACTTCTGGTTATATGACCTGCTATAGCCTATATAATATTACAATATATATTATTTGTTTAATAACTATATATATATATATATATAAGATAATAAATTACTAATAGTATAATAATATCTTATATTCAAAATACTATACATATCACAAGCATCATTATATACTAATATATAATTATAACATGACTTAATATTATTTTCATATATTATTGTGATTATATATCATCAGCTTACGATTTTCTTAATTTATATTTATATCTCTTCAATATATATTATAATAATAATATGTTAATGTTTAAGTATTATCGTCTCATAGTTCTCTTTATTTAGTGTGTATTTTAATATAATAATATACTTCTCCTTATGGTGACTACATATAATATACGATTTACTCTTATTCTAATATAATTTGTACTATATATATATAATACTTACCACCTTACTACGTTCAAAAAAAATCATTTTATAAAAAGGCTTGTCAAGAAAGCTAGGTGTATTGGAATTATCAGATTTGAGTAGAACTAACTGGGTATAGTCCCAATATGGGTTTTTTCTATTAAATAAATCCTCCTACTCACGTTATAATAAAAAAAAACATCTTTAAAATACTCTTTTCTAGTATGGATCCATATGCTCTTCCCAAGTTAAAATAATAAGAGTAAGTATTTATAAAATTTACAACTGTTAAGACTTGTATAAGAAATCATTCAGTGAAATATAGGTTTTCTCAATGATGATATATTACATTATGATTATAAGACGATTTCCTTCAAGATGTGAACATTTCTAAAATACGCATTCAATAATCTATACTAAGATTTAATATAGTATTATAAAATATTACTATTTATGTATATTGTTTAAATCCTTTCAGTCTTCATTATCTTTATATATAAAAGACATCCAAGCAAGTATTGAAAGCAAAAATATATAATCTTAAGTAATCATGCTCTTCTACTTAACCACTGGACTCATTAAAAATATAGGTTTATTAGTCTGAAACAAAAGTTAGTAGCTCTCATAAGCTGATAAGCTATCTGTTGGACAAGTACTATATTTCTTCCACACTTTCTTTATAATAATTATTACTATCCTATACTATATATACTATAATAGGTTAGACATAGGTTGTTTCATTATCGTAACTCATATATGTAAGTGTATCATGACCTCTTTAGCTTAAAATTGCCTAGAACACATTTGTAAAGTTATAACTCAACTAATTAATACTCAACAAAAAACTATTATAAATAGTAAATAATATATTAGTCATATAATTAGTGACCTTAATAATTTTAATATAGTCAATAATATAGGTGTGAGCAACCATAATTATTATGTATTATACCAACTAATAGAAATGAAAACCTTTATAATAAATATAATTATATACTAATATCTACATATATTATTTGCGTAATCCCAAATTTTTAAAAATTATACTTTATTTTTATAATTAATATTTAATATGTTATGTAATATATTTAGTTATTATAATAAATAAGTTTATATGCAAAGCAAATGTGGCTGATATCTACTTATCTGGACTTATCACAATTACTATGTGCTAATTGTCATTGAAAATAAATATGTCATTTATTTGGTATTGTCATATTATAGTTGATTTAAATACTACGTCTGACACCACTTACGTGGATCCTGTGGTAATATTGACTGATAAATATTTGTTGAAATAAAATTAGCTTTGTAAATAAAATTTATAGAACTTAAACTTATTTAACCGTTGAAAGTTGATAACCACTTATATATATTTGTTTGGAATTAGGATTGTGTATATATATATTACGTTTTTAACTTTGGAGTTTTTTAATAAAATAATAATTCAGAATTTCTTTTATTGCGCAGTATTTTGTTTTAAAAAGATTGCATATATTTTTGAAGGTACCTTGGATGACTTTGAGGTTTATATAGTTGTTCATAAGTATCAAAATTTTACTACGAGATTTTAAGATATGAAAAGTTGAAACTGTATTACGTGGTAAGCGTGGTTACTGAAAAAATAGTTTATCATAATTTCTAACCATTGCTTTGAGTTGATTTAAAAGTTCTTAGCACAATCTTCAGTAATTGTTTGAATTTAGAGCAAGTTTCAGAAATAATTTTGTACGGAGTTTCAGAAATAATTTGTGCACGGAGTTTCAGAAATATTTTGGTACACAGAGTTTTAAAAATATTTGTAATACTAGACCTTTGAAAATAAGTTAACATTCTGACTTTGAAAATAAGTTAACATTCTGACTTTGAAAATCAGTTAACATTCTGACTTTGAAAATAAGTTGACATTCTGACTTTGAAAATAAATTACCATTCTGACTTTGGAAACAATTTAGTTGTGAATTTTAAAAATAATTTGATTTGCAGACTTTGAAACTACTTAGTTATAAATTTTTGGAAAACACTTGACATATAGTTTGAATATAACTTAGTATATTTAGTTTACTGAGACTGAACCATACATTAATATACTGATTTTGAATTGAGAAGTTGTATACTGATTTAAATATAGTTCGACATTTTGATTTTTTGGAACTGGATTGACGTATAGGTTTATTTAACTTTATTACGCAAACACTTAGAAATACATTTATCGACTTGGAAAGGAATTAGTATATTTCATTTTGGAAATTTTATAAAACAGAATCTCAGACATTGGACTTTGATGTAAATTTGATTTTTTTGGTTTATAGTGAACATCGACTTTAACTTAAACTTTTTAGAGTTGACTGTAATTTGAGACTTTGAAATAATTTACGCTGACAGTTTTGATTTAGAAATGATGACTTTGCATTCGGACTTTGAAATATTTCATCGTAGTTGATTTTTGTTGAACATCACGACTTTACAATTGTACTTTGAAATAAATTACTATAGCTGAGTTTTGTCAATTATAACGACTTTTGATTGGGACTTTAAAATATTTTATGACGGTCTGCTTTTGTTTTGATTTGCGGATTTTTTTTGGGAACTTTAACTTGGAGAAAAATAACTTGGGGAATAACTCTGACTTTTCGTCTGTTTGCATAGACATTCATATACACTGATAGTCTGCAACTTTGGTTTATAACTGTTTAATTGACATTGTATATTGAATTGTCGATTTTGAGATCAATACGTATAATTGTTTTATTGTGGGTTGGTTATCGATTTAACTTAGCCACATTAGTTCTGATTTTTTTTATTATCAGTGATAGATCTTGAAGTGGATTTTGAGATTGGTTTTACAAATCATACCAACATAACTGAATTGAAAGGCTAATTTAATTATTGAAGTTGTTCACCCTTGGTTATAGTTTACAGAGGTTAACTCGATTAATAGTGATTAAGGTTATAATAACAAGTGAAACGTTTGGATATTTATAGATTTAATTTGGGCTTTTATAAATAAGAGAATTAGACTGATTATTTAATTTTATTAGTTCCACATTTATTTGAATGAACTTTTGGTTAGATCGATAGCGTTAGCATTTGAATTTGCATAGGAGTATTCGATGATTGAGATTCAACATTGAGGGTTATATTTTATAGCATTAGCATCTTTAATAGCGTCTGGTACAATTTTGGTTCATCTGGAGTCGCTTGAATCATTGTGATACTCATTTTTCCGATTTAAGTATTGAGTAATAACTGAAATTGCCTACGAAAAACTACAGGTAAAAATACTGAAAAGGATAATAAGATTTAGAACACCTTGATTTAATTCATAAGTGGGATAGATAAGTAGAATAGATTATTTATGATTCAGACACAACGCTCTGTACAGTTTAATATTTAGATACCACTATACGATTGAATACGATTAGTTTGTTTTTGTAATTTTGGGTGGTGCGGGGCATTGTTTTGCTGCACTACCACAGCGGAGGAACCCCCGCGACACCCAAATACCAAAGAGCGGGGGTTCCAGAGACCCTCCCCGGAGGGGGGGAAATAGTCAACCGTAGTTCCCCAGAGCCAGGAGCCGACTCCTGCCATCGGTGCCGTATACCCTAGGGTATTCTTTAGTTAAAAAACAAAAACAGAGTACCTAGAAAGTCTTTATTTTAACGAGTAACGTATAAAAAGTCTCTAAATAGGCTTTCTACTCATATTACTATAATTATTAACAATAATTTTTTTTTTACATTTTCCGCAATAAAATTGTACCAGCATTCCAGCAATGTATTCCTTTTCCCGGTAGCTGTTGTAGTTTTTGAGATATGGATTGTGGCTCTTCTAGAGGCTGATATATATATATATATATATATATATATATATATATATACTTTATATATATATTATATATTTTTATATATATATATATATATATATATATATATTATATATATATATATATATATATATATATATATATATATATATATATATATATATCGATAGATATCGGTATCGATATATATTTCGATATATCGAAATCGAAGGTCAGAAAGAAACTTAAGTTTTACCGTATTATTCTACATTTGAATCAGCGTATATTTTCGGAAAAAATTTCTAAGTTCAAAAAAATTTCTAAATTCAGAAAAGTTAAGTTTTTTAAGAAAATTGTTTTGTGGCAAGCTTCTGGCATCAATTCCAGAAGCTTGCCCACTAAATACTAATACTTTTATAACAAAAATTTTGAACTTAGAAAATTTTTTTCAGAAAATACACTGATTCAAATCTACATATTTACTTTTTTTTTTTTTTTTTAAATCACAGGATATACTCTAAAAAAAAATGGGAAAGTTCTATATTTGAATCAGTTTATATTTTCTGATAAAAAGTTCAAAAAATTTTCTAAGTTCAGAAAAGTTAAGTTAAGTTAAGTTTTTTAAGAAAATTCTTTAGTGGTAAGCTTCTGGAATTATGCCAGAAGCTTGCCACTAAAGAGAGCCTGTAAACTTTCTTTCTTTGTAATAGAAATTTTTTTGAACTTAGAAAATTTTTTCAGAAAATATGAAATGATTCAAATATAGAACAATACCAAAAAAATAATAATGAAGCTTAAAAAAAACAAAAATGATTTAAGTCTTTGGGAAAAAAAAGTTAGAGCCTCTCAAAGTTTAAAATTTTCCCATAGGCTTTCTTATAAAAAAAAATTAGTGGGCCTCATGCTTGTTTTAGGGCCATCCTAGTTCAGGTTATGATAAGATTTGTTAAGTATACCAACATAGATTTTCTCTGTGTATACCTAACAAAACATCACAACCTGTACTAGAGGGCCTGAAATGAGACCTAACCTTGATGGATCAAAAATAAAAAGTCTATGGGAGTTTTAACAACTTTGAAAGGCTGTAGCTTTTTTCCTAATGATGGGGACGATTTTCGTTTTCATTATTCTTCATTATTAATTTTTTAGAGTCTATCCTGTGAATTTTATATAAATCGGGGGTGACACTCCTCTGCACTACTATTACCAGGTTTTTTATTTTTAAATATGGTATAGAGAAGATAATGAGGCATAAACTTAAACTTTTTTTATCAAGCATGAATTTTTTTTTTTAGTTAAGAGGCTTAGAACCACTCAAAATCAAAATCAGCAATTCATATTGGCTCCAGATGTCAAACGGTTGGGTATAAAGAAAAATAAATATGGAATGTCATTAGTATTTACAAAAGTAGTTCGAATTTTATAACATTAATCATATACATGTTGTATTCTAATATTAAAAGAAAATTATAGGTAAACAAAACGAAACTGACAAAACTTGGCTCAAAATTACAAAAAAACTGACATAACAGAAATTTGATGAATTATACGCCCACACTTTTGCCACTTCGCCCCTGTGCTCCGACCGTACGCAAGCATTTGGGCATACCGGCATAGATAAAAATCATAAAAGATAATTAACTATGGTTTAGGTCTATCTTTGCGAAGGGTTGGGGATTTTTTTGATTTTTTTTAGAAAAAAATCAATTTTTGATTTTTTTTTATTTTATTGAT
Source organism: Trachelipus rathkii (assembly GCA_015478945.1). NCBI lineage: Eukaryota > Metazoa > Arthropoda > Malacostraca > Isopoda > Trachelipodidae > Trachelipus > Trachelipus rathkii. The sequence continues at coordinate 10,423 of JABUQX010033957.1, read as the reverse complement.
GATTTTGATTTTTTTGATTTTTTGATTTTTTAGATTTTTTAGATTCGTGACGTCACGCGATATATATATGTATAACCTTAACATATATATATATATTTTCTAGTTCTGAGTTTATTTCTATTTGGATGTAATAAGTGTTGATTGATGTTTTATGTTCTTGTATCATGTATATTTTGTATGATACCTATATATATATATATAAGAGACAGTAAGAAGACGATAATCGTAATCCAATCTAGAATGTCAAATTCAACCCATAAAAATTAAGGATTAAGAATAATTTTTAATAATAATTAATGTAATTGTCTAATTAATGAATAGTAATTATAATTAAGAAGCCACATGGGCCTACCTAGACTGTCCCAGTCAACCAACAATAATTAATAATTAAGAATAATAATTAAAAAGCCGCATTATCCCTTCTAGATTGTCCCAGTCAATCCATTGTAATTAATAAATAAGAATAATAATTCAGAAGCCGCATGGGCCTATCTAGACTGTCCAAGTCAACCCATAATAATTAATAATTCAGAATAATAATTAATAATCTGCATTAACCCCTCGTCTAGAATGTCCCAGTCAACCCATAATATATAAGAATAATACTTAAGAAGCCGCATGGTCCTATTTAGACTGTCCTAGTCAACCAAAAAAAATAATTAATTAAGAAGCCGCATTGGCCCCCGGGCCCTAGAATGTCTCAGTCAACCTATAATAAATAATAAATAAGAATAATACTTAAGAAGCCGTATGGGTCTATCAAGACTGTCCCAGTCAACCAATAATAATTAATAATTAAAAAATAATAATTAAGAAGCCACATTGATCCCTCTAGAATGTCCCAGTCAACTCATAATAAATAAGAATGATACTTAAGAAGCCGCATGGTCCTTTTTAAACTGTCCCAGTCAACCAATAAAAATTAATAATTGAGAAGCCGCATTGGCCCCTCTAGAATGTCCCAGTCAACCCATAAAAATTAAGAATTAAGAATAATTTTTAATAATAATTAATGTAATTACTGAAAACTGTTTATAATTAAGAAGCCACATGATCCTACCTAGACTGTCCCAGTCAACCAACAAAAAGTAATAAACCAGGATAATAATTCAGAAGCCGCATGGGCCTATCTAGACTGTCCCAGTCAACCCATAACAATTAACTATTAAAAATAAATTATTTTTAATTTATTATGTTAACTGGGACAATCTGGATCAGACCATGCGGCTTCTGAATTATTATTCTTATTTATTAATTATTTATTAAAGGCGTTTTTGATTTGGAAAAGAATTCTTCTAAACGGAAGAAGTTCTTCACTTTCTCATTTGATTTGTCAATATTCTTTCAAACGGAAGTAAATTTCCTAGCGAAATCAGGAATTTTTCTTCCATCCACAAGGTTGCTATTTTTCGGTCTTCATGTTCTTTACTTTTCTTGACTTGAGTTTGTGACGTCACATGAAATCGTAAAAAAAGTTTTTTTTAATGTTTTCAAGTTTTCGAACCACTATTTTATCTTCGAAATATATTAATTATGTTATTTTCCAAAGAACTGGTGAAATATAATTATAAAAAAATTACAAAATTGAGAAATTTTATTTCTCTGTTATAATTATCATTATTGTGACGTCACTCGAAGTGATCATGTTTCAAACATGTTTTTTTTTAAACATATATATATATATATATATATATATATATATATATATATATATATATATATATATATATATATATATATATATATATATATATATTACTACTATATATATATATATATATATATATATATATATATATATATAAGTAAACTATAACACTAAAAATCCTAATTAATAGCCTTTATAGGCCTAGGTCTGTGCTGTAAAATGTAAACAAATCTCAAAACTGAAGAATGTTCATTTGATTTTTCATCGAAAATGAACTCAAGAACGTCCTTCGATTTGGAAGAAAAACTTGCCAAATTTAAAACGCCTTAAGAATTCTTGCCAAATCAAAAACGCCTTTAAGGCCTTTTTGATTTGGCAAGAATTCTTCTAAACGGAAGAAGTTCTTCACTTTCCCATTTGATTTGTCAATATTCTTTCAAACGGAAGGAAATTTCCTAGCGAAATCGGGAATTTTTCTTCCATCCGTAAGGTTGCTATTTTTCGTTCTTAACGTTCTTGAGTTTTTATTCTTGAGTTTGTGACGTCACATGAAATCGTAAAAAAAAATGTTTTTTTTTAATGTTTTTAAGTTTTCGAACCACTAGTTTATCTTCGAAATATATTAATTATGTTATTTCCTAAAAAAAACTGATGAAATATAATTATAAAGAAATTACGAAATTCCGAAATTCCGAAATTTTATTTCTATGTTTTTATTCGTTGCTGTGACTTCACTTGAAGAATATATATATATATATATATATATATATATATATATATATATATATATATATATATATATATATATATATATATATATATATATATATATATATATATATATATATATATAAATATATAATAACACGCAATTATATATATAATATAATATATATGTATATATATATATATATATAATAATATATATATATATATATATATATATATATATATAATAATATATATATATTTTAATATATATATGTAGTAACTTTAATAATAATATATAATAATAATAATATATATATATATATATATATAATAATATATAATAATAATATATATACTATAATATATATTTATAATATTTAAAAATATATAAAAATATATAATATAATAATAATATAAAAATATATATATATATATATATATATATATATATATATATATATATATATATATATATATATATATATATATATATATATGCTATACTACATATATATACTTTATATATATATATATATATATATATATATATATATATATATATATAAGTAAATACAACATTATTAAAAATCCGAATTAATAGCCTTTATAGGCTTAGACCTGTGCTGTAAAATGTAAACAAACCTCAAAACTGAAGAATGTTCATTTGATTTTTCATCGAAAATGAACTCAAGAACGTCCTTCGATTAAAAAGGAAAATTTTTTAAATATAAAATGTGAAAAATAAACATAAATACTTCAAAGTAACGTATCATAATCTACTATTAAATCTAGTATCTCAGTCAAACTGTTCCAGTGCTAAGATATATATATATATATATATATATATATATATATATATATATATATATATATATATATATATATATATATATATATATATATATATATATATATATATATATATATATATATATATATATATATATATATATTATATAATAAAAAGAGTAAATTCTCTTATATATAATCACAGCAGTTGAGTGAACTGCTCTACCCAAATGTGAGGAAATTCTAGCCTAACTAGTTAATTTACAACAAAAACAATTATAACTCACCATTAAATTTTAATTTCAAATTAGCTTTAAAGTTTTTGTTTCCAAGAATTTTTACTTGGATGGAAGCCTTTTATTGAGGCTTAATTTTAGTAAAATAAAGGTAGTAGATAGTACCTAGTTTTGCCTACATATAGCATGCCATCTGTGGAGTACTTTGTTCAAACTTAGAGTAAGGTATAAGGATTTAGAGGCTAGAGAAGTGTTAGAATAAAACAGAAAAGATAGAATAGACCTAACTGCTAGTCCTGCTAATTCAGAATATAAAGGGTTAGGACCAGCTTGGAAAAAGAGACCTTAACATAAGTTTCTATGAACAATTCCTCTATCTTTATAATAAGGCAAAATATACTTAGGCCTAACTAGAACTAATGTTAAATAATATAAATGAAATACTTATTTTAAAATAGCGTAATGCTACAAAGGGATCGGAGCTATACCAACTCACGAGTTATTCAAATGACTCTCAAATCTCAAGTGCCTCGTTTTTAAGTTTCAAATACTTTGTGTTGCCTGACAAAATATATTTTTCAATTAAGTCTCCAAAACACCAAAACAGTATTGAGATACAAGAATACTCTAAAATCTTGTAAGCATTTTAAAAAACCCCAAGTTCAATTTAAAATAGTTAATAGCAACATAGTAAGGTTTAATACAGGAATAAAATATTTCTAATATCCTCCCAGCAAAAAACAATTTGCTGGAGGCAAATTAAGGGGAAATAATTTTCAAATGTACAAACAACTTTTAAACCATAACATTCAGTTCAGAACAACATGCAATTGCTCATATCATACCATGCATAGCATATCAAACATATTTACAAAGTTTAAGCTTCATATAACAAGTTAATACAAACTAAACCCTAAATCTAACTTAATTCTAAAAGGAAACTATTATTTACAAATCATCCAGCTTTTCTTTCAGGAATTTCCTGAACTTCACAGCAGCCTTCCTTGCAGGTCTTTTCTTAACACCTGACTGCCTACTCCTAGCAACTGGAGGAGTAGGATCAGCATTAATTCAGCAGAATTGTTCATATCATCCTTCTTTCACTCTGATTTGCCCCAGAGTGGGTTATAGACAATTCCATAGGATACAGGTTGCAAATAGGATGATGAACAGTTTTACCATTGCTTTGTTTTATTTTTACTGACCTAATAATTTTATCACGGCCTATAACCACTTCTATGACCCTTCCCAACATCCAGAAGGGTCTAGGTTTGTTAGGCAGTTTTATAAGTACAACATCGCCACACTTTATACGATTAGTCCAAGGACTCTGATACAAGCTTCTACTATGCTCTCTGAGACTCAACAAATACTCTTCATAGTTCATACCATAGCCTTTTGAATTTTTCAAAGGTTATAAGTTGCTGATCCAGACTTTTAAGTACAGCATCCCTGTCCATCTCTCTCCATGGATCTTCCAAGTCTCTAAAGACAAGAGCTGAATTAGAGTGCATTTTCAGAAAGGAATTGGGAGTAATGATGTTTAAATCATTTTCAGAAGACCTATAAGTGAGAGGTCTGGAATTTATAGCATCTTGAATAGAGGATAAAGTGGTCAGTAGTTCAAAATAAGAAAGTTTTTTAGTTTGCACAGTTTTATATAAGCAATTTTTAACAGTCCTAATAAGCCTTTCCCAAGCTGCTCCAATAAACGCAGCATAAAGAGGAATTTTAATATGCTTAATATGACACCTAGTAAGGTGATCACAAAATTCTTGGGAGTAAAATACATCACTCAGGATATCTCCTGATTTTCCAAAAGCTCGAGCATTATCAGAGTACAAGTGAGAAGGAATAGTGTACCTATTGCAGAACCTTTGAAAGGCAAGTAAAAAATTTTCCGTTGACATGTCAGGAACAAGTTCCAGGTGTAAGGCCCTAATGCTCAAACAAGTAAAAAGTAAAATATACATTTTGTAATCCTCCTTACTTTCTGTGCTCTTAACAAAAACATGCCCTGTGAAATCAACTCCCACATGATGGAAAGGTTTGATCAAAGTTAGTTGGTTTTTTGGCAAGTTGGTAAGTTTGGGATAATTGAAGCAGAGAGCATTATATTTCTTACATAAGAAACAGGAAGACAGGGTATTTTTAACAGCTTGTCTGGCTTGAGGGATCCAGAACCCTTTATTTCTAACATAGTTTAAAGTAGTTTGTACCCCAAGATGCTGAACTTGGGAATGAGCATTCAAAATAATCAATCGGGTGAAGTGGTGTACTTTGCCCAGTAAAATGGGATTACAAATATCAAAACTAAAATGAAGAGACTTAGAAATCCTCCCATATGGAGCGGAGAATTTCATCATCGTCCAAAAATAGATCTAGGTTTTTAACAAGAGGGAATAGGCTGAGAATCATCATTAGTTTTAAGAAAACTAATTTCTTTTCCAAAACATGCAAATTGCATACGCCTAATCCAGTAAAGTACAGCACATTTGGCGGGATCAGCCTCCACCACTTTAATATACCTAAATTTAAACAGATAAGTAGTTATCTTAATCAACTTATCAAACTGTGAAAACCTTTCAATGTCTAAGACATCATCAACAGCATTAGTCACAGTACAATGTACAAAGGACTTAAGTTTACACTCAGGGGAATGCTCAACAGCTCATGTGTAGGCCAATTTTTAAAATCATTAGACAAGAATGGAGGTCCATTCACCCAGAATTTTTTAATTTCAATAAATTTTTTAAATGATACACCTTTGGTCAATAAATCAGCAGGATTGCTGTTGGTATCAGTATACCTGAAATATATAGGCAAATTAAATTCAGAAAGTATTTCATTTTTGGCAAGATCAATGTTTTTAAGCCTATTTTTAACCAATTTTGATTTACACTTAGGGTTGTTTGTTAACAGCCAGGAAAGCACTACCTGGGCATCTACAACTAAATTTAAAAATTTAAAATTAATATCTTCAAAGGAAGACAAAATGCTGGGCAAACACTTAAAAGCAAGCACAACAGCCATAAGTTCAAGGCAAGGGATGCTCAACTCCTTCAAAGGGGCCATTTTAGCCTTAGAAAAGACTAATTCAGAAATGTTATCACAGCATGCATATACTATAAATCCATAAGATGTTTTTGAACTGTCACAAAATACATGCAAACCATAAACCTTGTCCTTATCAAGGGCCATTCTCCTAAAAGATAATTCAGAAGCCTTATTAAGAGAAAAAGCAACCCTTTTCCACTCAGTTATAATTTTAGGATCTAGGACAGTATCCCAATCTACTTTAGGACTCAAACCCCATATGTCCCTCATCAATATTTTACCACTAACAGTTAAAGGCAAGATTAGCCCCAAAGGATCAAAAACAGAGGAAATTGCTGACAAAATTTGCCTTTTAGTATTAGCCTCTATGTTGAGGTCAACTTTCGCCACACTTAGGCTATCATTTTCCAAATGATATCTATAACATAAGACTTTCTCTTCCGGGCAACATGCGCAGCAAATCTGCCATCCGCTTCAAACATAGAATTTAACTTTGGCGAGTTAGAATTCCAACTTCTAAGTTTAAAGGAAGCTTCATCCATTCTCACACATGCTTCTTTATAAATGTACTCTAATTCTAAATGATTATTGCTAGTATAAAGGAAATTATCTACATAAAAGTTGCTTGCTAGCAGTCTAGAGCATAAATCATCTGGAAATTTAGAGGCATGGTGTTTCATGACAAAATGGAGAATAAAAGGGCTGCTAACAAAACCAAACACCAAGGTGGTGTAGCGGTAAGTGACAATTTTGCCATTTTCTACCCAGAAAAAAACAAAATCTATTCCTATCCTCTTCAGTAAGCAATTTAATAGCAAGAAAGGCCTGTTTAATATCAGCAAGGATGACATATTTATCACATCTAAATTTCAGTATTAATTTTAGGAGTGAAGACATTAGGTCAACGCCTGGGTAGGCAGCTTCATTCAAAGAAGGCAATTTAAGGTTGGTTTTTAAAAGAGCAATTGAAAACTGGGCGTATTTTGGTCGTAACCTGAGCCTCAGTCTTTAGGACAGGCCGATGGGGAATGAAAATAAATTTTGCATATTCTGAAGGGTTTATATCACCTTCTCAATAATACCATCAGTCAACTGTTGGCTAAAAACTTTGCCATAATCATCAAATAAATCTTTATAATGTAAATTAGAGACAACTCTATCAAGGACTTTACGGGCAACAATATGATGAAGGAACCAGGTCAATGGTTTCCTTCCAGGGAAGTTTCACAAAGTAGTGACTATCTTTAAAAACTATGTTTTTATTAAATTCAGAAACTTGCAAAATATCAGCTTTAGCCATATCTTCATTAACATCTAAAATACCGAGGCTTTCAAGAGTAAAAATATTATCTAGACCATGCTCTACTACACTGTCTTCAAAAATACTTGTCAATGGATTAAAGTATGAGGTGGAAGGACTTAAAACCTGATTAACAAGAGAGGAATGGGCAAGATTTTCGTGAGACGAAGGGCCTCCAATTTTATTAAAGGCACATTCAGTTTATCAATTTGGTCAGGGTATAGAAAATTTTTAATATCACCAAATGGTACAATATGCTGACCCATCTTAAAGCAAGCTCCATTCATACATCTCTCAAATGAAAAGGGTGACAAATATTGTAACAAATCTATACCAATTAAAGCATGCAATTCTACAAAATCCTCACGACCATGCTTATCACTCAAAGAACTTACACTGTGGCCAAGTTTATTTATATTCTCTAAAGCCATTTTTAAACCAGGTACTTCAAACTTAATATCAAAGGACTCATCTATGAGCAAAGCAAAAGGAAACTGGTTTCTGCCAGGCAAATCAATGACAAAAGAGCTAAGAAAGAAAGTTTTTTCTTTCGATGAAATAAAACTATGTATGTCATAGCTAATGCTATACAAAGTTTTCAAGTCTAATAGCTGCCCTGCAACTTTAGAACTAACATAACTTCGTTCCGATCCAGAGTCTAAAAGAGCTAACAAATGGCACTGCTTACCCCCTTGGTGCAAAGTGATTTCTATAAAGTGAGTGAGCGTTTCTTCCCGGAGGCTGCTTAGGATTCCTCAGTGGGGCTAGCAGCCTCCTGCCCCAGACGCCGCAACATAAAGCAGAAATATGATTAAAAAGTTTACAATACATGCAAGCGTAATCTAAAAAGCCCCCTTGATTACCCGGACATTCTTCTGTAGCATGCTTGGAACTCGAGCAAAACTTACAAATATGCAGCTGGTCACAGCGTTCTAGCCTAGATTCAATGTCTTTGTAAGATGGACATTTATTCATGCTATGACCTGCCATGCTGCAAAATTTACACGGGAAAGCTGAATTAGCTGCTTTGCTTCTAAAAGGAACATTAGATTTGGCAGACTTTTGGGTAGTCTTAAAGTTTTCAAGGGTACCTTTAGAACCATTGGGGGTGGAGTTCTTTTCATTATTACTATGGCCCTTGTTTTGACCACCACTAGCATGCTTATTATTGTTAAATTTATTATATTTAAAACTATTATTATTAGGGTTATTATAATAATTACTCTTGTGTCTGCCAAATTTACTATTCCTAAAGTTATTACTTTCATGCTTGGCTTGTGACCTCTGCATCAGCTCCAAGCGTTTCATTAAGGTAGACAAATTCTCAAACACGGCATTTATACTTGGGTAATTAGTTAGAGTTTTATCGATTAACAAATTTATAAACCTAGGAGGTAATTTATTAACTGCAAGCGAACTAATCATTTTAAAACCTGCAGTATCAGGAGCAAGGAAATCTAACCCGTAGGACTTTAGGTCATAAGCTAAGGCCTTAACCTCATTAAGGAAAGATTTCACCTCAGTTAAATTATCTTCAGAAGGAGGAGAAATATCTAATAGCCTAACAATTATTTTCTCTACAATGAAATCTCTGTCGAGAAATTCATTCTTCAAAATATCAAGAGCAATCGTGTAATTAGAGCCTTCAGGACTCAAATGTTTAATCATTTCATAGGCCACATCTCCCAGATTGCTTATCAAATGTATAAGTTTCTCCTCATTTGTGTAGACGGGATTTCCGTCTATTACAGCTTTAAACTTAGACAAAAAACGGGAGAATGCTAACTTATCAGCTTCATCACCCTCAAACTTCCCTATCTGAATTGGAGGCTCTTTTGCACTCCTAAAAAGGTTCAAACTAGAGACAGTTCTATCAGATACATTAAAATTAGGGCCTACAGTAGAGTTAGAAAAGGGTGTTTCAGAGTCTTCACTAGCAATAGAAGGAGTATTAGGCTTTGTTAAGTTGTCAGATAAAGTGGCAATCTGTTCTTCTAAATCTAATTTATAATCAAACATACTGTTACGCTCACTTACATAAAATTCATTAAGACTTTTAAATTTAAGTATATTTGACAAAATACTTTTATCTGTCTTTTCCAAAGACTTTAAATAACCTTTTAATTCAGATATTTTATCTTTAATAAAAGAGGGACTACCGCTAGTTCTTAATCTAGCTACAATTGCCTCCATCCTTCTTTTTAAATCGTCTCGTTCTACAATGTGAGGATCATTAAGTAACTGGCATTCTTCCATATCAGCCATAGTGATAATATAAAAACAATGACTAAGTGAATTTAATATTTCACAAAAAAACAACTACATTATAATTTCACTCAAAGTATAGGCAACGCATCCAAGTATCAAGGAAATTCAATAAGCTATATATAAGATGAGTTATAATTAAATAGCATGAGCTAATAAAATTAATTAAGATAGACGTCCTCTTTTAAAAATTCTTGGAAAGATGTTGAGAATTTACCATGAAGTAAATTCTCTGATATGCAATCACAGCAGTTGAGTGAACTGCTCTACCCAAATGTGAGGAAATTCTAGCCTAACTAGTTAATTTACAACAAAAACAATTATAACTCACCATTAAATTTTAATTTCAAATTAGCTTTAAAGTTTTGTTTCCAAGAATTTTTACTTGGATGGAAGCCTTTTATTGAGGCTTAATTT